>LSYV01000008.1:37941-48616 GCA_001584585.1 Gonium pectorale | reverse complement strand
ACTCGTGTTTCCCGCCATCCTCGCTGATCGGGAGAGGGGTTGAAGGGAGGAGGGTGTCCCTGCCCCCTTCCAGGGGCGCACACTCGTGTTTCCCGCCGCGCATGGATGCCGCTTTTACGGACTTCGTCGCGCCTCGTCCACTTTCGACAGTCACATCATCTATGCACTCACCTTTCGCCATATCGGCACAGACAACGCTCTAGCAGACCATCGCTACCTAAGACTGCCCGAACCGCTGGAACAGCTACGCCCGGGCCATCGTTTGACACTAGTCAACATATTTTTCAATGATCTTCTAACGTATGTAAAGTCGTCCAGTTCGTCACTGGTCGCCCAGCCTTCAAAACTTGATTTTGTGCCCGACGTCGCTCCGATCTTCGCCCCCCCCTTGGTTCTTCAGTAGGGCTTAATATTTGCGACCACCTCATGTTGATCGGCTGCCGCGGGAGGGCCCTGTTGCGCCAAATTGATATGCGTTCAGCCGTACATGTTATGCACAGGTATTGATTGGTTAACCATGTCCCAGTGTGCCCGTACGACATTCGTATGTGGTGCCCCACATCTTTGCATCTTTGCGAGGCACAACGCGGTTTTGTATTGATCGTATCAGGCAGCACTGGGCGCAGTTAATGGTGTTTCGGCCCCGCAAGCAGCAGCATCAGCCAACCTTATTGCCTTGGCTTGCCATTTTAAGATTTGGAGATGGAGGATGAAAAGCCAGGTGCGGGAGCTTGCGGGACCCCTTCCGTTTCGATTCGGTTCCGAAAATGGTAGCGCTGCAACAGATTACCATTATGCACCCGACAATCTGCGTGTGCGATGGACCCAGGATCGTCGGCCTCGGCGCTTACTGCGGACCTGTGGGCCCTCATCCACCATGACTTCTCTAACGAGGAGATCATGAACTCCATGCTGGTCTGCAAGATGTGGAGAGACGAGTTGCCGAAAACTGTGACGCACATCTCAACCACCGTGGCAATTACGCAGGTGCGGAACCCAGCAGGGTGGAGGGGATAGGAGTGCCCGACGTGCACCGTTGGCTCCCCGCCAGCATGGCGGCCGGAAACACATCGGGCGCCGATCAAGCTCGCGGGTTTGTGATCACTAACTGTGCAGCTGGAAACTTTTCCCCTTGCGTCACGCCGCCTCTCGAACCTTTCGCTCCCGGCCCACGCCCCCGCCTTCCCCGCAGCCGACGCTGTCGTACATCAGCCGTACGTTCACGCGCCTGGAGGAGCTCGAGATTAACCCAGAGTACGACGACCACCTGCCCGTCCTCAACTTCACCCGCCTGCGTTTCCCCTGCCTAACCAGCCTCACCGTCCACAACTCGCGCCTGGCGACCTGCTGCTTCACCACGCACAACACCCCGAAGGTACGCACGACCGGCTGATTACAGACCCCCCGCGTTGACCTCTGTCGTACTGGTAGCGGCAGCAAGCTGCTTGCGGTGTGAATCCACGCCAATCCAGCCGGCTGGCCGTGGGTGCCGTGGGAGCTTCGGAAATACCCTGGCCGCACAAGCGGGCGCGCAAAGAGCGCATACTCGCGCTGGTCGATAGGTAGCATGTCGACTGGAATGCGCTATGTGCATTCGCTTGGCGTCGGCGTCGCCGGCTGCTGGTTTTGTGGTGTGCGGGGTGCGGGCTGGCATCTCTGGCGGGCGTGCTCATAACCGTGCTCCCCATACACCGCGTGTCGACATCCGCGCTGCACCTCATCGCTAAAAGCAATGTGCGGTGCCACCCCGCGCCCTCCCGCCCCCCTCCCCCCCGCCCGCAGCTTCAACTCCTCAACCTCGAGCAGGTGCGTACAGATGCGCACGGGCGTACGACATGTGCGGTACTGCGCGCGCATGCGCACGGACAAAGGAAGCGAAGGGGTAACGCGGGGTTGCGGCCGCAGCGTTCAGGTGCTTTTCTGCAGCGCCTACCATCCCGCTTGCCACAATGGCGGCTCGGCGCGGGAGCGGAGTGCACGTGACCCAGTTGCGCCAGTTGGGCCGGCTGCGCATGGCACCGTGTGCGGCGCGGTGCGCTCCTGCCTGCCGCTGCTTCGGCCCGTTGCGGTGGAGCGGCTTGCTTACAGCTTCGGCTCCACCACCGCAGTGGCACCTGAGAGAGAGACGCAAGGCAGCTCATTCGTGCGCGTGATTGCGGCCCCTCGCCCCTGGACTGGACTTACGCTGCTGGCGCCCAGCTCGTCGTTGTTCATTCTCCTTTCCCTTCACCCCTGCCCCCTGCTTCAGATGAGCGGTCTGCGCGCCTTCAAGCTGGAGCTGCCGGACCTGGAGACGCTGGCCTTCGAGTTCGTCACCATCGACGACTGCAGCCGCCTGGGCGAGTCCCTGTCGGCCTGCCCCAAACTGGTCACGCTGTCGAGCTACAAGTTCTGGGGCCCCGACGACATCTACGAGCTCAGCCTCCCCAGCTGCGAGTCCCTCAGCCTCACGAGGTGGGTCCACCGGGCGGGGGTCCGGTGGGCTGAGAAGGGCCCTTCCATCGCGCTGCGTACAGCTGCACACCCAGCTGTCTGTCATTCCCTTGCCCCACGCAGCCCTCGCTGCCTTTTCCCGTCAATGCGCGGTGTTCTCCAGGAGCCGAGTCCCTAGCCAGCACCAGCCATGGAGCGCCAGTACGCTCGCTTGCCGGGGCCCAGTTGCGGCTCTCACACCGCACCCCTGGGACGAACGCCGGCACCCTGCCGCCCTGCCTCGGCTGCTTGCTGGTTGGTGCTGCGCCGCCCATTCATTCCAGCCCAACCCCATCCCCGCTCCACAGGAGCGACAGTCTGGAGGGCCTCCGCCTGTGGGCCCCCAAGCTGGAGTCCCTCGACCTGCAGGGCTGCTTCGCGCTGCGCACCGTGCAGCTGCTGGACCAGCCGCCGGCGCCGCCGCCGCAGCAGCAGCAGCAGCGTGGTACACTGCGGGAGAGCGGAGCGACGGCGGCAGTGGCAGAGGCGGCGCCGGCGCCTGCCGGAGGCACCGACGGCGCCGGCGGCGAGGGACCGGCCGGCGGCGGAGGCGGAGGTGGCGGCGGCCGCGGCATGCGTGTGAACCTGGTGAACACCTGTGCCAGCCGCGCGACGCTGCAACACCTGCGGCAGCACCCCCGGGTGGACCGCAAGCGGGTCTTCCCGCCCAACTCCGACCCGGAGCGCGCGTGGGAGGCGGTGGCCTTCGGCGGCGCGGGCAGCGGCAGCGGCAGCGACGATGGCTACAGCGACGACGGAGAGGATGAGGACGAGGACGAGGACGAGTATGGGGACTTCCCGGGCCTGTTCGGGGAGGGGCACGGGGGCTTTGGCGCGGGTGGGATGGGGATCGGGGGCCTGGGGGAGATGCTTCACGCCATGGCGGCCGCCGCCGCCGCCGGTGGCGGCGGCGGCCCCGGTGGCGGCCCTTTTGGGCCTTTTGGCGGCCGCGGCGTCGGCGGCGGTGGCGCCTTTGGCGGCGGCTGGGGCGGCACGGGCTTCGGGCCGGCCCCCGATGAGATCTGGGAGGACGCCGAGGACGAAGACGAGGATGAGGAGGACGACACGGACGGGGAGGAGGACGAGGACGAAGAAGGGGAGGACGAGGAGGGAGGGGATGGAGGGGAGGGCGCGGGCCGGGGCGTTAACCTGGCGGAACTGCTGCGTGGGGGCGGCCCGGAGCTGCTGATGCAAATGCTGATGGCGATGCAGGGTGGAGGGGGAGGGGGAGGCGGAGGGGGGCTCTTCGGCGCCGGAATGGGCCGCATGGGGGGCGTCGTCGGGCCGGCGGGCGGCCACCGTGTGGTCATTCGGGAGGAGGGAGCGGAGGGCGAGGAGGAGAGCGAGGAGGAGGGCGACGAGGAGGGGGAGGACGACGAGGAGGAGGGGGGAGGGGAGGAGGGGGAGGACGGCGATGGGGAGCAGGCAAAGGGGGAGGCGAAGAAGGACCGCTGAGGCTTATGATCGAAGAACCGGTCATAGCGCATGAGTGAAGACGCAGGATGGCGCAAATGGTGGGGCCAGGCAAGTAATGGCGCAGTGAAGGATTCGCGGGGTGGTGCACGGCACCCCCTCGGGGTACGGTAGTGGCGGCGGGGGATGTATCATCTATGATTGCTTGAAAGGCGTCAGGCAGCATCTCGTTCTACAATTATGGCGTGTGCTCGCATGGAGATTTGGATTGTACGGCGTGAACTGTACGGTACTGTTCGATCCTACGACCAGGTGGGTCGTCCGTGCGGCTGCTGGGCGCACGGACTTGGCGCTGTGTGGGGAGGTATGTGCCTGGTACGACACACCTCTGCGCTGCGTACGGCGCGAGAGGTACGGTACTCGATCACTGCATGGGCTGTCGCAGGCTTGCAGACGCCTTTCGCGTTTTGTGGTTGGCTGAATGGGTGGTTTATAGTTGATTGTTGCTTGGTGGTTGCTTGGCCTTCGCCGTCGATGCTGGCGCACGTCCGCCATTGACAAGCCATATTATAGTACCGAAAGGAGAGTACAGCCATCATTGGACTCCTGCGAGCAGGCAGCGCCATGGCGCACAGCGTGGCACAAGCACTCGTGTTTGCTGGTTTGTTTGGCACCTACGTCCGCGGTCAGAGAGGCATACCGGTACAAGCGTTGTAGCGTCTGTGGTGTGCAGCCCTCTTTGACTACGGTTCAGATCCCTGCTGCGCTGTTACTCTTGCCAGTTGGTACGGCTTCGTTGGCAGCTGGCAGCTTCGTTCATTGGAGAGCGCCGTACAGTGTGCGTCGTGGCATGTCGTGGTCACCCCGGCATGGCAGTTGGTCGTGGTCACCCCTGCGCCTTCGGATAGACAGCGTTCCTGCATCTGGCTACCGTGGCTGCTTTAAGTGTGGGCATAGTCCGTAGCAGCTGCGTGTCCCAAGCCCAGGCCTGTTCGGCAGTTGTGCAGAAGCATTGTATGGTTGGTTTGATACGGCATGTTTCTTCTGTAGCAAGGTTGCAGGTGGAAAGGTTGCTGTCGGCATGTGTGTACGGCCTCGCCTCCGAGGGCTGCTACGGCCAAGCAATGGCTGATGTCGCAGACGTCGTGTTGCTGCGTATGCCACTGCACGAGAGGGCCGCCGCAAAAGCAGGCAAACGCCGCGATGGTGTTGGCTGCGGGCCCTCAGTTGCACGGCGTACGGTGTACGGGAGCGCCGTACAGCACGAGCCTGGCTCGCCATCGCGTGCGGGTTACACGATGGCAGCCGCCGGGCGCGGCATGCGCGTCTGTCCGTACAGGCGGGCTTCCTCTTGCCCTCGTTTTCCTTGATCTCGTCACGTGATGTATCAACTCGCAAAGGGTCTGTGCCTGCTGGCTCGCTCCCAGACACCGCGCGGCGCATCCCCGCCTCACACACAGCAGTAACGGCGGTACCGCGGCAAGCGCGACCGCGCTGCGCCCATCGGCATACGGGCTAACGGGCACCTCCAGGCCGAGGCCCTAGCGGATGCGCGAGCCGGCACGCCTCGTGTACGTGAGCTCCTCGCCTCAATGCACCCATGTGCACCCCCTTCCCCGACTGTGTTTATGTAGTCCACAGGTGCGACCAACACTCCAGTCTTTCTCGGTCCTGCATAGAAGCCAGTGCACCCTCACAGCAACGAACACGGAGTATTCGGCCGATGCGTCGCGTGGCTCATTGTCTTCTTGCCATGGGATTCACGAAAGCGAGGTCCCCTCGTCTGCAATGTCAGACGGGCCTACCGCAGACGCATCCGAAGACTGGCCTGCCGGCTCCCCTCTTGGCCTGCCGGCCCCCCTCTCTGTGGGGGCCTGTAATCTGTATCTGTATCTCGAAGCCGCCCATCCCTCCGGAAGGTCCCGCTGTCTGGCTTCTATCCGTCACGCAGCAGTTAAGCCATGTGCAGACTTCGACAAGCGGAGTGTCGACCGCCGCCCTGCCGGCTGCTGTTTCATTGCTGCGGCTCCGGTAACGGCGGTTGGGGCCGCACCACCGCGGGCGTCGCAGCACCACCGGCGGTTGATAAACCAGCGCCGTGTCAAAAAAGAGAACTCTGCAAAGAAAAAGGGGGCCCAACTCTACGGCCATACACACCCGAAGGCGCGACGTTTCCGATAGGGCGGGGTGGTACACAGCAAGACATGTGAGATGTGACGTTCGTCCCGCCCGCCATAAAGACCGGCTCACCAGCTTACCCGGTTTGTCGAACTTCACCTGGTGGACCGCCAGTTGTCAAGATCGAGCCGTGGTAGTGTGGTCGTCGAGGCAACCGGTCCGAAGGCGCTCAGCGGTTACTACCGTCGCGCGCCCAGCCCGCCCACCCGGCTGTATACAGACCTGGAGTGATGTGTCGAGCAGCAGCGCGACCGGTGGCAGCGCCCGTCCGGGGTGGCGCGCAGGCGCGGCCACAGCGGGTCCGATTCCCGAGGAGCCGCCGCCGCGCGCCTGTTGGCACGGCTGCTGCGCGGCAGCTGGGAGCGCCCCCCGGACGCTGGCTGACGGCGCCGGTAAAGGCTGTGAAGGCGCTGGCGGTGGCGACGCTGCTGCGCCGCCACTGCCAGCCTCGCCCATGCCTCCACCCGCGTCCGCGGCCCGTTGTGCGTTGGCCGCCATCCCCGCATCCTGCTGCAGCTGCCCCCGGTGCCGCTCATCGCCGTGCGAGCGCGAGACCTTGCGCAGCGGTGCTGCGAAGCGGCCCATCTCGTGAGAATCCGGATGAAAGAGCCCGCGAGCCGTATCACAGTAGCCAATTTATTTCCCAGTGGAAGACGAGCAGAGGTTGGCCGGCAGGGGACGCCGCGCCAGTGAGCTCTTTAGGGTTCTTCTATGGCCGCCTTCTGGCCGCGGTGGAACACGGTGTAGGAGCCGACAAAGCAAAACAGAGAGGGGACGGCCGACCATGTAGACCAGCCCATGGTCGGCGGTGCAGTTGGCGTGACGCCTCAGAGCAAGCCCGCCGGGAACACAGGCAGGTTTACGGCACCGAGCAACCCCGGCATTCCTGGGGTCGAGAGGGCTCCTCCGCCGATCGTGCCGACCTGACCCTGCAGAGGCGCAGAGAAACCCACATGCCGATGCCCTGCACCGCGGGATTGCAAGCCGAACCTGGGCCGGCGCGATCGCCGCGGCTAACCAGCACAAGGCCCCTTTAGATGGCCGGAACGTGCTCGTACGCTCTCCGAGAGCTGTACGACCTGCCCCTGTATGCCCGTACATGTAGTACACTTCACAAAGTAGCGGTTAGGACCCCATTCCATTTCAGCAGCCTTGATGTGTGTCCGCCTGCCGGTGCTTGTTCATCTCCTTCTGAGCAGTCAAATGGATGCATCGGCGGCATCCAAATGGGTGAACCGGCTCTCAGAGCTATTCATGCCCGGATCGGTGACCTCGCAGCATCGCTGCACATGATCTCGCCGGACTTCTACAGTGTGTGGGAGGCAACTATGCAGTCCAACAACGTGGAGGCCGAGAAGGTGTTCTGGAACACCTGGAACGGAGCCTCGGGTCGGCCGCAGGTAAGATGGCTTCAATCATGCATGCATCCTTGCTGTGACAAAAGCCTGCGGGCTAGGGCAGCACAGTGATGGAGGGCCGGGGTGTTACGGTTCCACACCATCCCCCAACTCCCGGCTTCGCATGCTGGAGTTTGGCGCTCTTCCGCACCCCACATTGAAGCCTCGCAAGATCCCGGGTTGGAGTTTGCGTAGGGTACAGGAGAAGCCTAAACACCATGGCCCTTGGGAACGAAGGCGCACGCGTTCCCAAAACACGCGGTGCCTCCTTGCAAGACCCCTCTTTCCTTGCACCGTGTGCACTTCAAGAACGCGATCGCACTGCAAGTCTGTTCTGGCGCACGCTTCTGACACTTCTTTCTTACAGGCGCACGCCCAGGCCCGGCTGCTGGCCCAGGGAGCGCGGCGGCTGCGGCGGGTGCGTGTTGTTTGGGGGCCCTTGGTCCTCGTGTGGATGGAGTTCGGCAAGTGGTGGGGCTGGGCGCGTAGCATCAGGGCAGAGTGCTGAAGGAGCATCGGCAGCCTACACCGCGGCTCGGACCGCTGCTGCCAGCGACAGGGAGCCCGACCTTGCTCAGCGGCTTGGGCTTCAGGGCGCGACAGGGCTTGTGGTACATGGCCGATGACCGGACAGGGCTCGAGACGCTTTGAA
Organism: Gonium pectorale; assembly: GCA_001584585.1. Taxonomy (NCBI): domain Eukaryota; kingdom Viridiplantae; phylum Chlorophyta; class Chlorophyceae; order Chlamydomonadales; family Volvocaceae; genus Gonium; species Gonium pectorale. The sequence goes on along the minus strand of LSYV01000008.1, from coordinate 40,504 downwards.
CAGACGCAAATGGCCGGTTGGTTGGTAAGGTCGAACACCAGAAAGCGGTGATCCCCGTTTCCGATCCTTTGCAAACTGGAGCCTGCTGGCCTACCCACGCGCAGTCAAATCTTTACTACCGGTAGCGGCCTGCTGCAGCGCCATGGCGCATCTCTTCTGCTTTCCGGTGCTGAGGTGGTATGCTTCTATCTCTATGGTGTGGCCCCGCTGGTCCTTAGTGCACCCGGCCCCGCATCGCATCCCCAGAAACGTGCATTCCCAAAACGCACATTCTAACAACCGGCACTTACTTCATGGCATGCCCTCTCTGCATGTGCAGGCACGGCGGCTGGCCAGGGTCTGGGCAGCACGGGAGCCGGTGGTGAGTTGCGCTAGCATGTTCAACTCCGCAACACGGGCTGCTATATACGGTATATATGTGTCAGGATGCCGCACTTACGGCCCGTGCGTCGATGGAGGCTACCGTGTGGTGCCAGCTACTAGTTACGCCACGCAGAGCAGTCACCACAGCACCTACCGTCCACTGCACTGCACTGCACTGTGAGCGTCTGCCAGTCACGACGCCATCGTCTCCCGTGGCTCATTCCCTAAGCCTGCACATGCTCGCCCGGCTGTTTGCTTGTAGGCCTGGTGCCGACGCTCCAGGGCCTGTCCATCAGCTCCGCCGGTAGGACCCTATGCAGTCGTCTATAGTCTTCTTGACCTTTAGTGGGAACAGCGTCACACTGCTGGCTATTGTTGTTTGTTGCATGTTTTCTGAGGAGTATTACATCACATCCATGCCGAGAATTCCTGCCGTGCGTCCGCATTGTTTGTCTGGCTGCAGCTCCGCTTTCTTTGGATCTTCTGGATCCCCCCAAGGTCGTCCTGCGGATCCAGTTCTCGCTCCTGAACATACGGCACGTTCGTTGCGTCATCTGGCGGAAGATGGTGGAGGGGGGCCTCTGGGGGACTGTGCGGCGTACGTCGACGGTAGAGGTCCAGTGCAACATCGTGTGCTCCACGAACAATCAAGGAGTGTTCCGCGAGCTATTGGCTTGGCTTGTCAACCAAGGCAAGATTTTGTCGGACGGTACGGGCGTTGAAACCCCCGCCGTCCTTTTTTGCAAGGGCAAGCACACGAACGACTTCCAGACCTCAGACCTGGAGGCGATCAGAAAGGTGGGCACGAGAACCGTGTTCAAGACGTCGCAGTCCGTCAAGGCACAGATACTCAACAGCACGGCAAGTGGATCATCGGACCCTGCCGACGTGTGCTCCAGCGTCAGCTCGCTCACAACCATCGACCGCTAGAGGCCCCAGGTCTAGGCCCGTAACCAAGCCCTGAGATGGCCATGACCTGTGCGTCCCGGGCATGCTCTCCTAAGACTCGGTGCTGACGCTTCGTTGACTGCAGAGTTCCGACCTTGTGTTCGGGACAGGGGCTCGCTGGAACAGGCTTTCGCTGGGTTGCTGCGAATGATCCGCTGGAACACAGGCCAGTCAAGCTGCAGTCGTATCCACAAACTTGCGCAGGAAATGGACGCACGGTTGCGGTGTTTGTGGGGCAGGTGCGGGCTGATCCCTTCGTGTGTAGTTCTGTAGGCGGGACATGGCGCTAGAAGCCTGCTGCGCTGCTGATGCGGCATCGAGGTAATTACAAATGGTATAGCCTTGCCCAAAGCGCTCGGACAGCTGGATATGGATTGTTGGCAGGCTCCTTACGAGCGGACGCGGGTTCTGTGGTTTGGCTTTTCGGGATAAGGCCTTCCGAAGCTTTGCACGCTGCCCATATGGGGCGCGTTCTGTGGTTAACAAGGGTCAGCCCATGGTAGGGTCATGATCGCTTGTCAGTTGTAAGTAGACCATGAGCGTACCCATGCTGCACAGTATGCGGTTGGTTATGGTTCATGTGCCCTCTGATGTGCCCTCTGAGGGTTGTAAGATGTTCAGGCACATCGAACTGTCTACAATATGCGCTTGTCCATAAACGCAAATATTACGAGCTGCCACTCTTTAGTTAACATGACCAAACGCGTGCGCGGCAGAATGCGTGGGGGGCATGCGCGCAACGGGTCGTTGGAGCTGTTGGGCTAACGGTTGATGACGAGGCCCAACCGTTATCGTTTCTTCTACAGCAGCATGAACTGCATATTGTTTCCCCAGTGCTGCAGGCCAGACCCTGGCCGCTCCCCTTGGTGTCGGGGAAAGTGCCTCGCCGCATGCAATACAAGACAGCGCGATAAACGTGCGGCGCCAAATGACCTGACAGCTTCACGACACCCACAACAGCACCATACACCGTACAACACGCGAAGACACAGACATCCCAAGGGACGTGAAATGAACTCGCAATTGGCCTTTGGAGTGCTGCCCGGTCGGTGTCATATAGCTGTTAACCGCTACCGTACGTGTACGGCAGGCAGATACAGATTACAGGCTCCCCCAGAGAGGGGGCGCCTGGCGCACTCGCTTGCGTGGACTGCACCTCTCATTGCCCGCCCGGACTGGGTTGGCGGGCTGAGCGCCCGAGCATCCGCTGGCCGCCTCCTTCGCCCGCCATTCAGCCTGGTTATCTTCAATG
>LSYV01000008.1:14010-34922 GCA_001584585.1 Gonium pectorale | reverse complement strand
CAGCAGCGCGACTGGTGGCGGCGCCCGTCCGGGGCGGCGCCGCCTGCTGCGGCTGCGGCTGGTGCGCGGAGGCGGCGGGCCTGGGTGCGATCGCGGTCGTGGCGGGTCCAGTCCCCGAGGAGCCGCCTCCGTACGCCCGTCCAGCCTGCGGGCTGCCAACATGCCCATTGCCCCCTCGGCCCTGTTGGAGCAGCTGCTGCGGCTGCAGCATGGCAGCTGGGACTGCCGGCGCCGGTGAAGGCGCTGGAGGCGGCGACGCGGCGACGCCGCAGCCACCGGCCTCGCCCACGGCCCCACCCGCGTCCGCGACCTGTTGTGCGTTGGCCGCCGTCCCCGCATCCTGCTGCAGCTGCCCACGGTGCTGCTCATCGCCGTGCTGCTCGTTCCTGTGCTGCGGCTCCGCCACGACGGCGGGTACACGCGGCGTGAGGCGCACGCTGTCCCGCAGCAGCGCCGCCAGCAGCTCGTGGCAGCCGCTGGACAGCATGAGGGGTGAGAAGCTAGCGGCAGGCGGCGGCGGCGACAGCGGCGGGGCGGCGGCGGCACGGTGTTGGGCCGCTTGGTCGCTGCCCTCGCTGCCATGCGCCGCCGCAGCCGCAGCGGCTCCGCCATCGCTATGCGCCTGGCCGTTCCGCGCAGCAGGAGCAGCAGCAGTCGCGGGGCTCTCCGGTAATGCCGGCTGCTGTGCCTGGGTTTCGGCGCCAGCTGCTGACAGTGCTGTATGGCTGGTCGCCTTGCCTCCGCCGCTGCCGGTGGTCGGCACATCGCACATGGGCCCCCGCAGGGCAGTGGGCGCCGCCAAAGGGACGGAGGCGGCCACCTCGTCCGCAGCCTCGGCGGGCCCGGCGGGGGCCGGGGCCACCAGCGCCGCGGCTGCGGTGCCGCTGCCCCGGCTGCTGCCCGCCACCAGGCTGGCCCCTCCGGGCAATAACCCTAGCGTACTCTGCGCTGCCCGCACCGCGCCGGGCGTCACTCTGGGGCCGCTGTGAGCGGTCGTGCGGAGGGGCACAAGCTGCTCTCTGCGCGCGCGCGTGTGTGTGTGTGGGGTGGGGGGGGGGTGGGATGGGCGGGGGGAGAGGGGTGCCAGAGGAGGAGGAGCTCACGCGTCAGAGTGCCATAGGGATCCGTGCCCGCCCAAGAGCCGCTTGGGGCTCATAGCATCGGCAATGGGGCGCATAGCAGTTGCGGTTTCGGCTTGCCGGGGGTTTCCAGGGAGACTGGAATTGGAGGTCGGGGCTGTGGTTCGAACGTGCGTTGGTTGGAGTGTTGCCGCAGGTGCCCCGCAGAAGGCTGTCCGGTCCGGCAGTCGCCGCCGCCGCTGAATGCGGGTTGAATGATTGCTGCGGTGGAGCACGCTCCGCACCCACCTGCACGCGACCTGGCGGAGGAGGAAGCATCCAGCGCCCTGCAGAAGCGCCACGGGCCAGCGGGCGGGAGGCAGTGCAAATAGGGCTGCGCCTAAACCTAAAAGATTTAGTACTAGACTTGCGCCTCACCTGCTCTTCAAGTCGGTTAGCACGCAGACCCTGGTACGCACCCGTGTTATGGAAGGTACTGGGTTAGGTGTGAGCCTCACCGGCACGAGAAGGTACCACTGACGAAGGCTGGCGGGCAGCGGCGGCGAGTGACCCACGGGTCCGTCGCACAGGCAGGCGAAGGCCGAAGCGAGCAGCGCCGCGCCCTGCCGTGCAAGAACCTGCGCGCGGCATCAAGCATCTGAGCAATTCTTGGCCAAATGTGTCGCAAGGCGCGGGAATTCGATGTTTGGGTTGTGTACGGTATACGGTGTACTGCGTCAACCGCATTCGTAACGCTCGCCGCTCGACGCGTTCCCCGCGCCCCGCTGGCGTATGATACCTGCGAGATGGCTGCCAGCTCCGCCGCAGCCTTGGATCCGCCGTTGCCTGCAGTGGCGTGTCCGCCTCCGCCTCCATCTCCGCCTCCGTCTCCGCCTCCGCCGCCACTGACATCGTCGCCCTCCCTCCCCGACTTTGCAAACTCTGGTCCATCCGCCTCGGCGTCCTCACAAGCCGACAGCACCTACAGGAGGAAGCACCCATCCTCGCATGTCGTACATGCAGCACGGGTAATGCAAAGTGCATGTACAGAACTCCTGACGCACACCCCGCGGCGTGGCACATACGCGCGACACTCACCGCCGGCGGCGGAACACAACTGAGTCCAGCTTGAGAATAAGCACGCAAAAAAAACGCACGCCCCTCGGCTGCATTGGCTCGTGTGCGCAATCGCCATCCTGGGCTCATGCGCAGGGCTGAACTTGGCGCACCGCCACGCTACCGTAACTGCCTACGGCCGCCATGTTTACCTGAAACCCACCCCAAAACGGCATGTGCGTATCAAGAGTGTATCGCGAACGCCGATTTCCATCCTGAATCCTCTGTGCTAAGTTGCGCTTGTCTTTTCGAGTTCTGGGCCCTACGGCTAACCAGAACTCCTAAGGGTGTTTTACCCTGTCTGCTATGGCGGGTCGGGAGCCAACCGGCTCGTGTGGCCTGCACCCCCTCTCTGGGGAGCCTGTAATCTGTATCTGTATCTCCGTGACCCTCCCGGCTTTGACGGCCGCACATGAAGGCATCCCCTGGAACCTGCCTGAGGCCAGCCAAACACAATCGCCTCGTCCACCTCGGCCGCCGTCACCACGCGCTCCGCCACCAGCTGCACGGGCGGCGGGGCCTGTCCGTCCGCCGCCGGCCCGCCGAACGAGCAGCGCCAGTCCGCCGTGTCGTCCACCAGCGCCTGCGGCCCGCAGCGGGAATGGCCGGGCGCTAAGCGAGCCAAAAGTTTGAGTGGATACACGATGGCGAGACTCTCCGACACCCTCCTATATGGTGGGGGCGGACGCACCACGTAACGGCAAACAAAACCCGCTCCCCCACCCCAATATTCGCAATTCGTCCATGGCCCCCCCGGCTTTGACGGACGTGTAACATGTAACCTGTAGGCAAGCAAAGCATCGCAACAGCACCCTGTCGTGTCTGGCACGCCGACAGCACGCAGCCTGCACCCTCGTCCAAGCTCACATGTCCAAAACCCTTTCCGCCATCGCAGAGCAGTGGGCTGGTACCGCACGGCAGGCTGTCCTGCATTCATGTAGTACCGCAGCCTCGGCCACAAACCCCGTGCAACCCGTACAACTCCACCCCGTCCGACCTGGGGCGGCCCGCTCCGGCCCGACAGCCGCAGCTCCTGCTCCTCCCCTAGCCGCGCGGTCAGCGGGTCGGGCGGCGCGGCTTCGGGAGGCAGCAGCGCCCCCGACTCCACCCGGCAGTAGCTGGGCCGGGGGCCTGGGGGGGGGGGGGCGGCGCAGGCGGGGAGGTGTACGCGGTTGTGAGGTGGTGGTGCGGGGAGGTGTACGGTTGGGAGGTGGTGGTGAGGGGAGGTGCATGACCGGTCAGGAGGCCTTCTCTTGAGATGTGCTCACTTGATGGTAACACGGGTGGCCGGCGGCCCTGGTGGGATCCCCCACGCTCCCCAGCATGGCAACGGGACGGCATGCGCCTCAGGCGTCTGTAGTGAAAAAAACGCTTCCCACCCTCACCAGCCCTCACCTAGGCGCGGCAGCGGCAGAGTCGGCAGGCCGTGGCACAGGCAGAGCGGGCAGGGCGTGCAGCGCGGGCTCATGTACGACACCTGGCTCGTCAGGCGGCACCGTACGGCACGCGGCTCGGCCCGGCCGCCGCCCGGCACGCCACCGCCGCCACCTAGCGTGTCATCCGCGCCTCCACCCCCGCCTCTGCCGCCCGCTACGGCCCCTGGCCCTCCCTCGAGCCTGCCGCCTGCTACCGCCCCTGGCCCTCCCTCAGGCCGCTCGGTCGGATGCTGCCCGGCTGCTGCAACGAGGCCGGCCCCGTCATCGGCCGCGGCGCCAGCTGGCAGCACCAGGAGCACCTGGGGCGGGGCCAGCGGCTGAAGCAGCTGCTGGGCCCACTCTGTGTAGAGGCACTCCATCGCCAGCGGCTCTGGGGGGGCCGCCGCCGGGAGCAGGAAACAGAATCAATGCGGGGGGCGCACAACAGCATGGAATCTATTTCGTGCCGATCGCGATGCATGACGATGCGTCATCGCTGTCAGTATAGGTTAGCAATCCCGCGCGTGCTTTGGCGGCACGCGGGGCGAGCGTTGCACGGCAGTACGGGCTGTACGGCGTCCCGTCCAGTCAGCCGCCGCGGACATACATGCGGCCGAGCTCCGGGCACCAAGCTGCCGAGGTCAGCTTTGGGAGCACACGGCACGGCTCTGGGCCCGAGTTCACACCTCCTCCACGCATGTTCCCTTGTAAGGGACCGCAGCCGCCCACCACCTGCCCATCCGCTGACTGGCGGGCGGCTCCAGCGCCGCTCGCACGTGCACGGCCTTTCCCTCCCCACGTGCACGGCCCTCTCGGCCTTCTTTGGCCTTCCTCTAGGCCTTCCCCTCCCCACCCCGCGCAAACGAGGCTGGGACCAGCTTGGCCGCCGGACGGGACATACGCTGCTGGCGCCCAGCTCGTCGTTGTTCATTCCCTCTTCCCTTCAACTCCCCACCCCGCCCTTCCTTCCCTCCCTGTTCCCCACAGGCTTCGACGCCCTCCCTTCGCTCCCTGCTCCCCACCGGCTACGGCGCTGGCGCACTCGGCGTTCTCGTGGCGCGCCAGCGCGCGGCGCAATGCGCCAACGGAAGCCGTCGCGGCGGCCTCCAGCTCCGCCACGCTGACCGCTCCTCCGTCCGCTCCCGCGGCGCCAATCCCGGCAGTGCCGCCAGTGCTCGACACCGCGCCGGCGGTAAGGGTGGGTCTGTTAAGCGGCGTGCCGATGGGAGGTACGTTTCTGGGTAAGGGGGAGTTGAGAAGAGAACTGCGCGACCCACCGCACCCAACATTAACGCGGGCGGCGGCGTTGTCGCTTGTGATGGTGGGGCATCACCCGTCACCGCTGCCGCAACCTTTAAAGCGCCGCCGCAATTCCGCGCGCTCCTCGATACCTGGGGCAGAAGCCTGGTCCGCGCTACCCTACTGCACGCCTTGCTTCAGGGGCGCCAGTAAGCAGTCACCGGTGAGTGTTCGTTGCACGCACGAGCTGCGTGCTAGCCGCGTGCCCGCCGCGCGCTGGAGCGCCCGGGTCACTTGTCTCACAGCCTCCTGTCCCATATGCCGCCGCTTGACTCGCCTGAACACCTCAAGCGACTGCTCCGTGTTCAGGGACAGGAAGGCCACGCTGATGAGGCCGCGCGCCGCCTCCTGCGGAGCTCAGGCACGCACGCAGCCGCGAGCAGAACAACACGAGGCACGGCGCCGCGAGCCGTCAGCGCGCTAGGTCGCGGTGTGTTGGAGTCCCTGCCGCCACGCACAGCGCATTGCGGACGGCAACCCATCCCAGGCCAGCTGTGCGCATGGGCCCAACAGCAGCAGACACGACACAACAGACAACGGTAACGTCCGAGCACCACTTCATGCCATCATGCTGGCCAGTCTACAGCCCAACCGACGTGGCGGGGCGCCCTCACCCGCCACCCCCCTCGCCTTCAACGGGGCGTGTTAGTTGACGCCTGGGCAGCATGCAGCACCCGTAACCCGCGGGCCCCACCTCGAGCACACGCGTCAGCAGCCCGCCGGCTGGAGGGCTGAAGCTGTGCGCGACCAGCACCACTCGCGATGGCGCCGCCGGCCCGCCGTCCACCTCGTCGGGCGCCTCCCGCGCGGCCGCCGCCAGGTGCTGCACCAGCGAGCGCAGGGCCAGCACTGGGCGGGAGCGCGAGCCGGGATGGCATGACCCCAGTCACTCACCCAACAAACAATCAGACGCGCACCGAATGGGGCGGGCTGGGTTGCCGTACACGTGTCGAGAGGGTCGAGCGCAGTGGAGCCATGGCGAGGCAGGCATACTAAGAGTGGAGGAGCTGGGGCGGGCAGGTCGGGTACGGGGAAGTGGGCGCGGTATGATGCGCCGCAGCGCCGCCGAGGTGCAGGCTCGCCGGCACGGCAGCTACCTCACCGGCCAGGCAGCCAGGCAGGCAGGAAGGCAGGCAGCCAGCTCACCGGGTAGACAGCCAGGCGGGCGGGCAGGCAGCCAGGCAGGAAGGCAGGCAGCCAGGCAGGAAGGCAGGCAGCCGGGCGGGCGGGCGGACGGACGCACCATGCTCGCACTCAGGCGTGCACGCACGACGCGCAGCCATCCAGCCAACCAGCCAGCCACACAGCTGCATGCGCGTGCCGCATTCGCTCGCTCGCACCTAGCTTGCGCGTGTCGGGCTGGGACCACGCGTCGTGCTCGCGCAGGCGGGTCACGGCCGCCTGGAAGTCGCGCAGGGCGAAGCGCGAGGGCTTGTACACCACCTGGGGGTGGCGAGCGGCGGCGGCAGCGGGCGCGGGGGATCGGGGATGCAGCGTCCGGCAAGCAGGGAAGCCTGTGTTCCGTCTTACGGCACGGCACGGGACTTGCCGCCAGGCCGCACTGCTGGGTTCCCCAATCTTGCGTGACGGGGAAAGCGGCTTGCGCGGTGTGTAAGGCTGGCGCTTGCAGCACATGTTGTCAGGAGGTATCAGGTCGCGAGGCAGGTGGGAGGTGGAAGGGGAAATCCGCATCCGAAAAGCGAGAGCGCACAGCTGCACGAGCGCGCATGGACGCAGTCACACACCTGCAGCTGCACGCCGGCCCCAGTGCGGCTGACGAGGGCCAGCCCGACGTCCGCGGGCCGATGCTGCCAGCCGCCGCCGCCCAGCGCGAGCAGGTTTGCGAAGCGCGCCAGGGCGTGGCGAAGGCTGGAAGCCGCGCTCGCATGTAGAGCGTCTATCAGGAAAATGAGGCTGCGGTAAGGCGCCGGTGCGGCCATTGCCAGGGCCTGGGCCGATGGTGCCAGACACGAGTGACCCCCGGGCCCGTCGCGTGATCCCCCAGCCTGGCGGAAGGCAAGAGGACAAGTGATGCAATTAGTTTGCTGCCCGGGGTCGCTTGACGGCCTGATGTGCAGTGAAGACAGTACTTGTACAACATTTTCCACCTGCAATTTCTAAATGGTAGTTGCTATAGGTTCATAGGTACACCTAATACGACCCTGCCATATTTGGAAAAGGCCGAAAGAATGGGTCTGATTCGCAACCTTGCAGTCGCCGGTGCCGCTGCCGCGTCTTGGGTAGTGGTATTGCCAGCCATCATCCGGACGCGGATGGACGGCTACGTGGAGCGGTGGGTATGCGCATCGCGCATCGTCGTTGCACACAGGCTTTCTTCTTCACTTCTCTTTATCATGCCTACAGGAACCTCGCTGCCTACGATGCAGCACAACAAAAGGCTGCGATGGCCAAGGTGCGGTCAGCGGTTTGCGCCCGTGCTCTCGCCGCGTGTGACGCTCTTCACTGTTGGGCCCTCACTACGCCATTTTGTCATGCTGATAACAGCCGTCGGCATTGCGCGTCGTTGCAGGCTCTCGGCGGAGCTATCCCGGAAGGCGGGGCGCACCACTAACCCATCGTGCTGGTCGTGGGCCGAGCTTATGCTGGGGAGAGCAGCGAATGGAGTGACGCTCATGAGCTGTGACACTGAAACTTGGCGGGTCTTCCGGAGCTGCACGAGCGCGCTCAGTGCCGGAGAGAGGGTGGGATGGCCACCAAATATGTTACATTATACATCTCCCACGGGGAAGTAACAGCCACTGCCCATTGCATCCGGGGGCGCCATCCGCGCGGCTGCTTGCCGGTTAAACGGCAGGGTGCGTAAGCACGCGCATCACTGCCCTGAGCGGTTGTCTCATGGGATGCAGGACTGACTTGCTCCCACAGGGCAAGCTACTAGACTCTAGTTCTAGACTGCAGATTGGCATTGCGAGGGTGTTCCGACCCGAGGTTGTAAAACGCCGTTTTCGCTTCGGCCCTGTTCATCCAGGTTTACCCGCACATATCGTCCACCTTGCCTCCCTGGCCCAGCTGTGCCCGATTGGCAATGCGCATCAGCACGTCGTCCTCATTGGGGTCTAACTTGCTGTCCAGCTTGCTGAATATCCGTATACCGTCGTCTGTGGAAATCTCGAAGGAGCCGGGCCGCCCATCACCCTCCAGATTCCCCTCCACCACCACGCCCGTGAACGCAGCCTCGATCGCGTCTGCCATCGCTATGAACGCATCCACGTTGTCCGGATCGTACTCGATGTGAACCACCTTGGGTGGAGCACGATCCAGGCCAGCGCGTCATGCGTAGCGACGGAACCCATGGAGCGTTGATGGCAATCCCAAGGGCGCCAGTGCCGGTACGTGTCGCCCTTCATGAATGGCGGAGCGAAAGGGGGCGAATGTGGAGCGTCGGGATGGGCGGCAAGGTTGGACGTAAAGCTTCATGCTGCCATGACGTGCCACCCGTGTGCGTGTCAGGTGAGGGAATGTACAACGCGCTGGGGCACGAGACGCCCATTCGGCCTCCTGATGGCGCAATCTTCTGCGTATCTTGGGTCGTTGGTTACCTAACCAACACACCGACAATGGGTATCTAACCCAGGGCCATGGTCATGGTCATGGTCACGTACCTGACGTCGACGACGCCTCCGCGGCGGGGACGCTGTGCTCAAGCAAACGCAGCGTGCCGAGACCCATCGACGCTGCCGGGCTTCCATCCAGCGCTGCCGACTGCACCGCACGTAGTGCGGCAAGCACTGACCGCCTCATCGTGGCAACGCCTAGGCACCGCGTTGAGGCACTAACAAGCGAGGCCCCGGCCCAGCCTTATGGGGCCCTCTCGTATCGCAAGCAGGGGTATTTGACGAATAGTAGGAAATATCAAAGCTTGGAACCCTGACTGTCCCAAGGTGGCGAATACGAGAATGCAATTTAGTTTAATGCATGCAACGTGGCCCGGTTTGTTCTCCCTGATTTGTGACTCTCCCTGCAAGAGAGCACTCGGCACTCGCCGTATCAATGCCGTACAAGATCGGGAGCATGCGGGCATGCTGCCAGGGGCACAATATCGCATGTTCACACGTTCTGCATTTCGATCACAGGGAAAACCGAATGAACCTGCGATAAGCCGGGCTTTGGTAGGGGCCTGAGCCGGCTTGTTGCTGGATGGGGGGCTGCACCACGATCCTGCAGCGGCAAACGCCTCTTCGTGCAGCGAGCCATCAGCGCCTATGCTGCCCCGCAGCGCCGGCCCGCTCCACAGCGACGACCCTTCCCGAGGTGCGCTGTCTCGGCTGTTGTTGACACAGAAACGCTAAAAGAATGCTGCATTTAGCCAACGTTTCCGTTCTGTTTGCTTGTCGTGGGACCCCGACGTGTCGCCATGCGCGAGGTCGCCAGTCCCGGCGTCAACCCAAACGCGAAGCTGAGGTCCACTTTTCGCAAATATCTATGCTGAGTTTAGGTTTCTGGCTAAGATCTTGCGAACTGTAAGAGGACGTGTCGCTGCTTGCGCACAGGCTGGGGGGCGAGAGCCGTCGCCACGACAGAAGCAGCCAGCGGAGCTACTGCTGCAGCGGCATGCTCAAAGACACGTCGTGGAGCTGCAGGGGGTCGGGGCGGCTAGCAGCTGCGACGGGCCTCCGGGGGCGGGGGCCGAGGTGGCACGCGGCTCGCCAGTCGTTGACGCGAACGGCCACGGCGGGGCGAATGGCCACTCCGCGGCGCTGACGGCTGACTGCGAGCCTCTGCCACTGACGCTGCTGCCTCCTCCCATGGAGAGCGTGGCTTCACAGAGCACAGGCTGCATCAGTGCCAACGGCCACTACCAGGACCACCCCCTGGGCCCCCTGCCCAACCGCCACCATCAGCCGCAGCAACGGCAGCACCTCCACCATAGCCATCGCCAGCTCCGTCAGGGGTGGAGGGGGCAATGGCCAGACGCCGGCCCCGACCAGCAACCGTCGCAGCAGCACCAGCCGTCGCAGCTGCACCAGCCGGAGGGCCACTACTACCACCAGCTTGCACGTGGCGGGCCTCACCTCGCCGCTGTTGCCACGGACTCTTTGTCACGGGGCTCCCTGCAAGATGGGGGCTGCGGCGGAGAGGACATCCCCGCCACCAACGGCGCCTACGCCCATGCCAGCGGCGCGGGAGGCGGGCTGCATCACGGCACCAGCCCGCAAGCGATCTCAGCTGCGGTTGCCGTCGCTGCTGTGCCGGCCAGCCAGCGGGAGTGCCGGCAGCAGGACGGGCGGGTCCCCACGCACGGGGCAGCTCACGCTGATGCTGCATGTGGGGCGGGGCTAGACTTGCCGCCTTTCCTTGACGCAGCCAGCCGCTGCAGCGGGGAGGCAAGCACCAGTGACCCCTGGCCGCCGGCGGGGCTGGGTACTGTCCGCTCGGCCGGCAGCCCACTTGGCGGGCGCAGGGTCTCTGTGGCTCGCCTGGCGCAGCTGGGGAGGGGCCCGGGGACCCAGCAGCTGTCGCCAGGGCAGGCCGCGGGCGGGGCCTCACTCCCCGACATGTACTCTAACATACTCGATAATAGCAGCAGTAACAGTAGCAGCAGCGGCAGCACCATTGCAGGTACTGTAGGGGTAGCAAGCGCAGATGGCAGCTGTGCCGAATCGTCAGGAGGCTGGTGGGAGTCTAGCAGCAACGGCACGGGCGTCGCCGCCCGCTCCGTACAATACAGCAGTATAGAAGAGGACGTTGGGGCAGACGGGCTCGGGGTGGAGGCCGTGGAGCAGCTTGCACAGTGGTACCCGGACGCGGAGCTGGGCCCTCCGACGACGCTCGTGCTCCCGCCCGAGGGACACCACGCCCCCGATGAGGTCCACCGAGCAGGGCCCTTCGTCGGGGACCGGCCCGCGGCCCGCAATGGACCTGTAAAAGCCGCTGGCGGCCGCAACGGCCGAGCACGGGGCCGGCCCCGATCGCACACGGCCGGGGAACACCAGCTCCTGCGCTGGAGGGCGGAGCGACAGCGTGCGGCGCTGCAGCCCCGGGCCGCGACGGCGGCCGACCGGCGGCTGACGGCGCAGGTGATGCGCGCGACGCACTGGCGGGAGGTGCTGCAGCTGCTGACGGCGCACCTGGAGCGCCACGAGCAGGTAGTGCAGTACAAGGCAGCCAAGCGGCGGCGCGCGGCGGCGCGGCGGCAGCGGCGAGAGGTGGCGTTGGCTGTGGCGGCGTCGGCGGCATCGCCAGGTCTGGAGGGAGAGCACGGGACTGAGGCCGCGCGGAGCCACTCAGCGCTTCGTGGAGAGCCGTTGCAGCCACGTGCCGGGGCGTCGTCGTTGTCGGCGGCACCGCTCCCGCTGCAGTCCCAGGGGCAGCCGGGTCAGGCCCGGGCCCCGCCAACGCCTCGCACCGCACGGGGGAGTGCCGACGGCGCCTGGGCCACGGCGGTGCTCGCGGCGACGGCAAGCGGCCAGGCGGGCGGCCAGGAACCGCCCTTTCGGGTCTCCTCGCTGCCCTTCACCCCGCAGCACGTGGCCGCGATGCTGTACCGCACGTCGCAGCTGCTGGCCATGACGGGGCCGCCGCGGAGCGCTGCCGAGGCGCGGCGGCTGCGTGGCATGCTGGGAGGGCTGGCGCGCACCGCGGCGGGGCTGCTGCCGTCACCCGGGATGGGGCTGCGTGAGATCGCCACCATCTCGTACGCGCTGGTCAGGTGGGTCGCCGGCGGCCGAGTTGCACCGCGTGGGGGGCCGCGGACTGGCGTGCGGCAGGGGGCCTTCGTGGGGGATTGAGGATGCCACTTGCGTGCCGCGGGGCATGCTGGGCGTCCGAACGCAGAAAGGCGGTCGCAAGCGCATGGTTTGCATGAGCGCTTGGGTGCGGCTCTGAGAGCCGCACCCCCAGCGCGGAGCATCCGGGGCGGCATATCTTGGACTGGGCCCACTGGTCTGCCTTGCCGACCGACGCTATGTGGCGGCAGGGCGCGGACTGCAGCTGTCGGTGTACCGGGGCAGCAGGAGACTATGGCATGTGCCTTCAGTTGCCACCGCTGCCCAGCCCCGGCGGCCCGTGTGCGTTGACTACCACTAGGCGGAGTTGTAGGGGTCACGGTTGAAAGGGTTTCTCAGTGGTATAAAAGTTATGAAGCAGCTAGCAGCGTGCAAGGGCCTGCGTTAACCAAAACGCCTGCGAACCACGGGACTAACCCCGCCGCCGCCCGCGAACTGCCGTTTTGCGCAGGTTGAGGCACCCTGTAGGCAAGCCCTACTACATAGCGCTCATGACCGCAGCGCAGAAGCGCCTGTCGGCAGCGCGCAAGGCGGCGGCGCACCGCGCCCGCCAGGCGGCAAAACGACCCGCGGGTCGACCGGCCCTGACCCCACCACCGGTTGACGGCGTTGCGGCCTCGCCCGCCACCGTTGCCGTTACCAGCGCCGCGACTGGTGCCGGCGGCTCGGCCGCGCAGTGCGAACTGCGGCCGTACACTGCCCTGGACCTGGCGCAGCTGCTCTGGAGCGTGTCCAGATGCGGCATGGAGCGGCTACGGCGGGACTGGGCGGCCGAGTTCAACGCCGCGCTGCTTCCGGTGGTTCCGGAGCTGTCGCCGCAGGGCGTCAGCACGGTGCTGTGTGGCATGGCGCGCCTCCGCTCGCCGCCGCCGCCGGAGCTGCTGGCGGCGCTGTGCGGGCGGCTGGTGGAGCTGATGGCCGACGGCAGCGCGGGTGAGGCGGCGGCCGGCAGCTCGGCGGCGGGGGCAGCGTCCTCCACGGGGGAATGCTGCACGGCGGAGGCACGGCCAGCAGAGCAGTTTCTCGCCGCTGAGGATGCCGCCGCCGGCGGCAGCCCCGAGGGGGCTGCGTTCGTCCCCACGGCGGCGGAGCCGCCACCGGCGTCGCTTTGTCGGCCCTCTGACGTGGCCCTGTCCCTGTGGGCGCTCGCCACGCTGCGCCTGCCGCCGGGCAGCGTCTGCCCTGCGCTGCTGCCGGCGGCGGAGCGGTACAGCGCGTGTCGCATCGCGGACTTCCACCCGCAGGACCTGTCCACCCTGACGTGGGCCATGGCGCGGCTGCAGCACTCGCCGGACCCAGATTGGATCCAGTCGCTGTACGGCGCGGTTCTGGGCATGCTGTACGACGTGCAGCCGCAGGCGCTGTCGACGCTGCTGTACAGCCTGGCGCAGATGGGCCAGCGGCCCGGCGACGAGTGGCTGGCGGCAGTGCTGCGCCGGGCGGCGGAGCGGCTGCCGTACTTCACCCAGCAGGCGCTGGCGCTGACGATACACGCGCTGGCGATCATGGACTACCGGCCCGAGGTACGTACGGATCTTCGGGGTTCGTACTAATTCGTGCGCGCCTTGGGCGCGAGCGCGCGGCGAGGCGTAAGTGCGGTGTGCAATGGAGGAGAGCACCGGTTCCCCGGGCCCACCGGTTCCCCGGGCCCATTCCGGCTCTCAGATGATTTTAGCCCGCGGCTACGGCAGCGGCTGTGATTGTGCGAGCTGCAGTGTGTTGGGAATGCCACGGCATTGGATTTGCACAGAAGTTAGCTGTCGGCGCGCGAGCAGTCTTAGACTGTGGCCCCCCGCATGCGTAGGCGCCAGGGTACTAGGGTTGGATTGAGGGCACGAACGGTGTATGGTACTGTGGGCCGCGCAAGCGCCCACGGGTGCGCCCATCGCCAGCAGTGCACAGTTTTCTGGCAAACCTGCCACCGGCATGACGCCCAGGCTGACATCCTCCCGCGCCGACGCCTCTCCCCTGGCAGGCGTCCTGGCTGGCCGCCTTCCACGCCCAGCTGGAGGCCCACCGCGGCCAGCTGGACACGCGAGTGCGCGACAAGGTGCGGGAGGCGTACCGGGCGCTGCGCTTCCGACCCAGCGCCTCGGTGCTGGCCTCCGTCGATGCCGGCGGCGCCAATGTAGCTCCAGTATCTACGGCAGCAGCGGTGGCGGGGCAGCGCTCCGTGGCAGCGGCGGGGGGAGGAGGAGGAGTGCCGGGCCAGCGCTCGGCGGCGATGGTCGTGGGCCCGGCGCCGTCGCGGTGGGGGTTTGCCGCGAGGGAGCAGGAACAGGGATACGGAGGGGCGGAGAGGCAGCGGCAGCAGCGGCGGCGGCATGGCACGGAGCCGGATGAGAGGCCGGTGGCGGCAGCGGAGTCATCCGTGGGGGCGGAGGCAGCGGAGCGATCGAAGGTGCAGGGCGGGGCTGCGGCGGGGGATGACTCACTGCTTGTGAAGCCGTCGAGGTTTAGCTTCTAGGTACATCGCGGTTTGGCGCGTCGGGCGCGGTTTCGGGTGGACAGTTGAGCTAGCTGAGGAACGCCTAGACAAGCGCGTTGTCATGTGCTGCCTCGTGTTGTGCCGTCGTGCATGGTGGAGGTGGGACTTGCGCAACAAGGCGCAACGGACGAACAGACCAGAGTGGGAATGCCGCATGGCCAAAGGCGGGAATGACGGGAGAACAGGGGCAAGGAGCTGTAGTTGGGGCCGCGCAGTTGCTTTCCGACTGTCCCCCGCTAGCCACGGCGCTGCAGGTGGGCCAACGTTGCGTATAGCATGACATCTACGAGAAGATTACTCAGGGTGGGGCCGAGGAAGGGGCAGCAATCGGCACGCGTTGCTCAGCGGCCATGGGCTCGCAGGGCTCGCAAGCGTGGTGGCGCATGTAACATTATCAACTAAAGTGCATCGGCTGGGCTTGTCGGTGCGCTGGGCGCCCGAACGCAGGTTGTGCATCCCATGCACATGAAAATTCCGCGCGAAAGTCTCGTGGTTTCATTGGGCATTACGGCATGTACGAAGGGCCCCCGACCGCAAGGGTGCTTGACGACGTCACCGCCCCCGGCTCCACAGCCTCTGGAACCCCGCACTGATTTCTCTCTTTCGTATCGGTATAGTCCCCACTACAACCTGCATTTCCTGTGTGCGCCGGAGTTGGGACGCCTATCAGGCTCACCGTCATCGAAGGAAATCTTCCCTACCCTCGGCAATCACGCTTTACCGCAATTACCAGTCCTTTCAGTCACATACGGTCGTTGTCGTCCTTTGGCGCGAGTGGCGCGGCCGGGCCCCCAGCCCGATCGGCCATGCCGGGCACAAGCCCGCGGCTCCGCCTCGTGCTGCTGCTGCTGGTCGCGCCTCTAGCCCAGCCCACACTCTGCAATGGTGGGAGCCTCTGCAGCGGCGCCGCGGCGGGGCCGCAATGCCGGAGCGAAGCAAATGACATTTCGGCGCGAGCGACCAGCTGCGCGCTCAGCGACCTCGCCTCGCCCTTCCCGTTCTGGGTCTTCGCTTGCACCATTCTGCTCTTCGCTGCGACCGCGATCGTGATCGCAATGAGCCAGGCCGCCGAACCGGAGCCGCGAGTCACGCGGTGGACTGCTCCCCCGAGCCCCGTCAGCTACGAACCAGCAGCGCCCAAGGCAGCGCTCACCAGCGAGCCAGCACCTTCAGCAAAACTGGTAGTTGTGCAACGTGAAGCTTTGCCGCTCGCATCGGCCGCAGAGGCGGCGCGCGATCGCCGGGGTACTTCCCCCGAGGCCTCCGAGGTGACCCGCGGGTCGGCCAGGCCGCGAAGCGCGCCCTGCGCCCTTGCGCCCGTCCCCTGACAAGGCACGGGGCGACAAGGCGCCTTCTCCCCCCGCCAGCTCAATTCAGCTGAGCGTTGGCGGCCCCTCGCCGCAGTGCAGCGGCAGCGGCGGGGATGTGGCGACGGCGCTGCAGCTTCCGGCCAGCCACGCTGCGGCGGCGCTGATGCCGCCGCGCGCCGCCAGCGAGGGCTCACGCGCCATCATGCGGACCCTCATGCTCCTGGAGCCCGCTGCCGCCACTCCATCCGCAGAGGACCCCATCCCCGCTGCCACTATCGGCGGCGGTTGCATCGACAGCCCTGCCGCTGGCGACTCGAGCCCCTTCAGTGCCTTCATGCCCCAGCCCGCCGCCACGCCGCCGCCCTCCGTACCGCCGCACGCCTCCCGCAGCTCAGAGCGCCTGACTGGCTGGTCGGCCGCTCCGCTGCGCCGCGACGCCGCCCGGCCTAGCACATCCCGCGACGGCGCACCGTCGCCGCTGCCGCCGCGGCCCGTACGGAGGTCCCTCCTGCCGGCCCTGGACTCTGCAGGGGGCGTGCTCAGCCCAATTGGCCGCGCCACTGAGCAGCAAGCCGCCGCCGCCCAAGCCGCCCAAGCCGCCCATGCCGCCGCCATCCTTCCCGCCGCCACCTCCCCCACCGCCGCCACCGGCAGCGCCGCCGTCGGTGGCGCTGCGTCGTGGCTTCTGCGCGCAGTTTCGGAGGGCGGTCCGCGCGGCGGCGCGCCGTACGCGCCGCCGCTGTCCCGCGAGCAATACCAGCTGAGCATGCTGCGCAAGTCCGCCCGCCTGCAGCGCCGCGTGGAAGAGCTGCAACTGCGGCAGCAGGTGGAGCTGCGGCAGCAGCAGATGCTGCAGCAGGGGCTGTCGCCGCTGCGGCCGGCGACGCAACTGCAGCCCCTTGGCGGTGACAGCCCGGCGGCGGCCGGCAGCGCCCTGGTGCCGCGCCACGCCTCCAGCCCCTCCGCGCCGGCGCCGCCGCAGCTTGGGCTGCACAGCGCATACGGCGCCGCCGCCGCCACTGCGGCGGCGGCGGCCTTCGCGGCGTCGCCTCAGCAGCTGCATCGGCAGCAGCAGCAGCAGCAGGGCGGCTTCCACCATCACCAGCCCCTGGCGCAACTGCAGGCGGGTGGTGGCCTGCCGAGGCGGGCGGTCAGCTTGGCGTGGGGCACGTTGGCGCGGCAGCTGCCTGCCACTATTCCGGAGGAGATGGACGAGCTTGGAACCACTCCGGTGAGTTGTACTTAGTATTTGAAGCGAATTTACTAGTACCGTTTAGTTGCTTCATGTTAGTAGCAATTCAATCCTTGCATGTTTTGGATCAGCATGAGTTCATCCTCCACCGCTGAGGGCGCTTGGCAATGTGGGTCGACGTCTAGAGCCGACCCACATCGCCTTCCATCTTCCAGTAGCCCTCCGCCGCCGTACAACGCTTCCGCGATTGCTCACGGGTGCTCTTTCCCTACCAGTATGCATTGACGGCCAGCGTGCATACGCTCTTTGTTCCACCATCGCCTGTCGCCCCGCGCTCCCTCAGAGCACGTCGGCAAGCCTCCACTCCGTTGCCACCTCCGTCGCGAACTGCGCCCTGCCAGACCCCCCGAGCACCGACGCTGGGTCTGCCTCCGCGTCCTCAGCGTCGCTTTGCAGCAGCATCGCCGGCGGCTGCGGTGGCGCCGCCGCCGCCTGCGGTCTGCAGCCGACCCTGGACGAGATCGCCGCGTCCCTGGCCGCCGCCGCCGCCAGCGTTGCCGCCGGCAGCTCTCTCAGCAGCCTCCGCAGCGCCGCCAGCTGCAGCCACTCTCCCGCCTACTCCTGTGGCGGCGGCGGCGCGGCCGTGCCCGTACTGCACGCCGGCGGCGTTGGAGCCGCCGGCAGCGTGTTGCTGCTGCCGTACAGCAGCCCGCCGGCTCAGACCGCCACCCTGCAGCTCGCCGCCGATCCGACGGCGGCGGTGGCGCCGGCGCCGACGGCTGGCGTCGCCGCCGCTGATGCGTGGGTGCCGAGAGACGAGGCGGGCCTGATGGTGTGCGACTGGTCTCATTTCCTGGCGCTGGGGGCGGCTGGCGGCGGCGCCGCCGCCACCTGCACTGCTCATGGGCATGACCAGACGCAAATGGCTGACCGCGAGGACTCGCCGACGTTCGTGGAGCAGGTGTCCGGCATACACGAGGTGGGCGTGCGGGTGTGGCCGGGTGTGTCGGGTCTCTGGCAGGGCTGGGTTGGGGCTGGGGCCGGGGGGCAGGAAGTGCCTGGGGCTTCCATTGGGGAACGCAAGAGGGGACCTTACTTTCTGACCACCCGCTTGGACGGGCGTCATTGGCCCTCCCTTCTACCGCTTGGACCCAGCTACCAGCGAAAGCCTACACGGCCTGAGCGCGTGGCATGTTTTCCAACAGGCGCGCTGTACTGCTTTGTAACGTTGTGAGGCGTGAGGCCTGTGGTGGGTACATGGCACCTGGTCCAACCGCGCAAACGGGCCCACCACACCCGCAGACCTGTGTCGGCGTCAGCGGCTCCTCGCACGGCCACAGCGCCTCCAACGGCAACGCCAGCGGCGGCGCCGTCGCCGCCGGCGGCCCACGGGCCAGCGTGGAGATCACCACGCCGCTGGCGCACCTGGCGGCGTCCCCGTCGGCAGCCTGCGGTCTGGAGCCGGCGGGCTCGGCCGCGATCACGCCGCCGCAGCCGCCAACACCCCTTGGCGGCAGCGGCTGGAGCTTCTGCGGACCCTTCACGACAGCAATCGCCACCAGCGCCGCCGGTACCTCGGGCTCCGTGACCGACAGCCCGGGCTACGGCCACCACGACGCACCGCCGCCGACGGCGGGGTCGGCCGGCTCCATGGGCCTGAGCTCCCGGGCCGCCGCCACCATCAGCGGCGCCATCAGCAACGCGCCCACTGCCGCCGCGTCCTTCGCCGCGGCTGCCGAGCACTGGAGCTGCCGCGCTGCCGCCACCGCCACCGCCACCGCCAACGCCGGCGCCTCCCTCAACGGCTCCACGCCACCGGCGCCGCTGCTCGCGGCAGCAGCGGAGACGCCCGACCAGCCCGAGATGTACTGCGGGGGCGGCGGCGGCGCCCAAGACGCGCTTGACGAGCAGGATGGGATGTACGGCCTGTACGGCGTGAGCCCATTCGACTGTTTCGTAGGGCTGCAGCAGCAGCAGCAGCTGGACTCGGGGTCGTCGCTCTCCGACGGCGACGTTTCCGGAGCGGAGACCAGCCCCTGGACCTCCGTCATGGCCTTCACCACCGCGACCGCGCCCATCCACGAAACCGTCATGCCGCCGCCGCTGCCGCTCGACGGGCTCTACAGCCTCGGCGGCGGCGGCGCCGTCGGCGAGGACACGGAGCTGCCGCCGCTGCCGCTGCCGCCGCCGGCGCCCATCCTGCGCAGCTGCAGCGTCCACGCCGACGCGTACACAGCGCACATGGCGGAGGCGTTCCAGTCCGCCGCCAGCATTCTCCTGCCGTCCGCGACGGACAGCTCTTTCAGCGTGGCCGCCGCCGGCGATGGTTGTGTCGGCGCCGCACCAGGTGCACACAACGCGCTGCCGCCGACGCTGACGCTGCCGTCGGGTCGTCTGGCGGGCTCCTGGCGTTGGGCGTCGCCCGCGCGGCCGCCGGCGCCGTCGGCGCGTTCGAGCTCGCCGTCGCCGTCGCTATCGCCGGTGTCGCCGCTGTCACCGCTGCCGCCGCGCCGGCCCTCGTCGCAGTCGGTGCCGCGCCCACACTCTTCCTCCGGCTCTGCTTCCTCCTCCGCCTCCACCATTCTCCGCCTGCCGCGGCCGCACTCGGGCCCCAAGCACGGCCTGCCACCTCCGTCGCCGGCGCAGCGCTCCCCCTGCTCCCCCCAGCCCGACAACTTCCTGCGGGAGGAGCCCACGACCCCAATCCGCCACTGCACCTCGCACCCGATGCACCAGCCTCTCCACCAGCCCCAATCCGGCGGCTCGCGGAGCCCCCTGCCGCTGCCGCGGCCGGGCCGCACGCAGGGCCACAAGGCCCCGGGCCCTGACGTGCCCGCGGGGGCCGCGCCGCCTTCCGCGCCGCTGCCTCCGCAGACGGCGGAGCCGTGCCAGTCGGCGCACTGCGATCCGCACTCCGTGCCGACGCCCCCCGCGGAGATGCGACGGAGTCGCTCCGAGCGCGGCCTGCCGCAGTCCGGCGGCGGCGGCGGCCTGCCGTTAGGGGGACTCGGGGCATATCGCTCACCGTCCTCCGGTTCCGGCTCCGCTACCTCCGGCCGCCGCGACGGCGCATTGGGCCGTGGACCGCGGCCCTCTCTGCGCTCCAGCGTCCCCCAGGCGCCCGCCCGCCAGCCCGCCTGCGCCCAACACGGCCCGCCGTCACCCCTGACCAGCATCAGCAGCCTGTCAGATGGCGATGCAGAGAACCGGTACGTGGAGGAGGCCGACCTCGGCCTGGCAGCGAGCCCCCTGCTGTCCCCGACCTCAGCGGCGCGCAGCGACCCGTGGGTTGGTCTGGGGCGCTCACGTAATGGCGGCGGTGGCGGCCCCGCGCACTTCGGCCCTGTGACGGCCCACATTGGCTACATGGTCATGGCGCCTTCAAACCTCCTGGAGCGATCCCTCAGCGCCCACAACCGCGCCGCCTCCGCCACCAGCGCCACCAGCCAACGCAGCAGCACTGACGGCGCGCTGGCGGCGGCGGCGGCCGCCTCCGCCTCCGCTACCCCTCCCGAGAGCGCCAGCACCAGCGCCCTCTCGTGGGACCCCTCCGGCCTGCTACGCAACCTCTCCGTAACCAGCTGCAGCAGCGCCACTGGCGTGCGGCCCTCCGCCCCTGCCTCATCCTCCCTGCAGCAGCAGCAGCAGGGACCCCCGGCCTTGGGATCGGCCTCAGCCGACCCGCCGGACCTGCCCTTCAAGTCCGGCTCCTGCGTTCTGCCCGGCGTCGACAGCAGTAGCAAGACCGTATCCCAGGCGGCAGCAGCGGCGGCAGCAGCGCGGCTGGCAGAGCCGCTGCTCCTGCGCCCCGCGGACATGGGCCCCCAGATGGTCCCACCGCTTCAGCTGCAGCTGCCGTCGTCGCCGGCTCGCCCACCTTTCCCTGTGACGCTGCCGGAGCTGGCGCAGGGCGAGTGGCAGCAGCTCCCCACGCAGGGCACTTCGCAGCGGCGGCTATTCCACGCCAACAGCACCTCAGCGCCCCTAGACAACATCGGTGACAGCAACAGCAAGAGCGCGGCCCGCAACGTCACCCCGGCGCCTGCGTCCAATATGCCTGGGGCCGCCGCCAGCGCCGCAAGAGATAGAATGGCCGTAGTTGCGGTGCCTAGCGGCGGCGGCAGCAGCAGCGGCAGCCATGACGACCAGGGCGCCGCCCTGGGGGCCTCGGGCGCCGCAACGGGTCCCTGCGGCATCGACGGTGCCCGCGGGAGGCCCGGCCCCCTCCTCCTCCTGGGCAGCAGCGTCGCGTCGTCCTGGGCGCCGCCGACTGGATGAACAGGTGCTG
>LSYV01000008.1:0-13602 GCA_001584585.1 Gonium pectorale | reverse complement strand
GCCGCTGCTGCCGGCCGGCCGGCCCTCGCGCCGACCGAGCTGGCTGCGGCGGCGCGTGCGCCCGGCGGCGCGGCGGCGGCCGCCCTGTACGTGTCGCGGATGCGGACGCGCGTCGTGAGCATCAAGGTGAGGTCACGGCAGGGTTGGGGGAATATGCCCTGGGGTGATAGGCCTCGTGCATAACGCATTGTGAGCTGAGGTGCTGTATTGTTCCGTGTGCCGCAGGTCGGGCCTCTTGCATCGTCATCCCGCGTTCTTGCTGTTTCCTGAGTTCGCAAGCTGCTATGTGTGTGCTATGTCGTACTACAACGGGTACAGGCAAAACTACCTCTCTTGACCGCCCCCGCCATCGACCCCATGCGCCCTCCGCAGGTCAACGACCACAGCGCCGCCGCGCGTGCAGCGGGCCCGCTGCTCGCCCGTGCGGCCACCCGCGCCGCGCTGCGCTTGGTGGCCGCCACGGCACCGCCCGCTGCGGCGCGCGGCCCGCCCGGACCGCCCGTCCCGGCGACGCCCGCCAACCCCGCCAGGCTGCCGTTGTGCGCTTCCAGCTCGCCCCCACCACTCGAGCACCTCGGCTTCTGCCTGCCACCGGCTACCGCCGGTTCTCCCGCCACCCCCGGCGCAGCTGCCGGCCGCGGCCTGCCGGCCGCCACCGCTCTCAAGCGGCGGTCTGCCTTGGCGCCCCAGCCGCAGCCGGGTCCAGGGCCTGCACCCGCCCACCTGTTGCCGCCGGCGATGACGGCGGCGGCGGCGGCGGCAGTGGGAGCGTCGCCGCTGGTCCTGTCTAGCTCTTTGGTGGTACCAGGCTGCGTGCAGCTGCTCTCGTGGTGCCGCTCCGCCGCCAACTCATCCGCTTCCTACGGCAGCGGGGCCGGCCTCAGCAGAGGCAGCGTTAGCACCAGCAGCGGCCTCAACAGCGGCGGCAGCGGCAGCGCGCGGGGCTACGGCGAGGCGATGGTGGAGGATGTGCTGCGCGCGCTGCAGGAGGCCGCTGCCGGGTCTTACGACGGCGGCTGCGCCGGAGTCGGCGTGGTGGTACGGCGCCATGCCACCGAGGTGTTCCTGCATGACGCCGCCGCCGGCTCTGCGGCCACCTTTGACGTCGACGGCGAGGGTGGTGGCGCTGTTGCGCGCACGCCGTCACCTGTTGGCAGCGAGGCCTCCGGCGGCGGCCTGGCGGCGGGGTTGCCGGCCGACGCCGACGCCGACGCCGACGCCGACGGCTTTGCGTACGTGCAGCCCGCGTGCATCGAGGCCGGACGCCAGCAGACGCTGGTGGGTGCTGGCGCCGACTGCGACCTGTAATCCGATCCTTCAGGCAAACGCTTCGGCTTGACGCTCTCCTCTCCGCACCCACAGTTTCACGCCCCTGCAGGGTCCTGTTCGTTTGCTATTTCCAGTCACTGTGCCGGTGCGCGCCTGATCGGCTCTGCACCCTCAATCACGCCCCTCAGATGCTGAAGCTGGACTTGGCAGCTCTGCCGTGCTGCTACGGCGCCCGAGGCCTGCTGCAGCTCTGCAGCCCGCACGAGTCCCGCCCGGACCGGGCGGCGGTGCGGATCCTGGCTGTGGACTCGAGCGGAGGCCTGGTGGAAGATGAGCTGGTGGCGGTGTGCCCTCGGGAGCTGATTGCCAGGTGCGCGGGCCGTACGGTTAAGCGAAATAGGAAACCTGTCGTGCATGAGCTTACCGTGTACCGTATATGCTCCTGGGCGGGTTGGGTTAAGCCAAGGCCCAACGCGGTCAACCGCGAACGGGCGTCGGCCCCGTGCCTTCAGGCCTGCAGAGGCAGAGTGGACAGTGCCACAAAGTGAAAGCTCCATCAGGCCCGCTAGCAACAACCGTCTGCCCTGGGATGCTAGTCCTGTAACCCATACCGACGCGTGGGACTGAAGACGGCATTGGCAATGCTGTTTCAGTGCGCTGGTGGCACCTCACACTCCAACCTTTCACCTGCGCTCCTGCTGCCTCCCCAGGCTGCACCTGCCGGCTGGCGCAGCGCCGCCCGGAGCGCTGCACGTCTTCGCCCTCAGCCACGCCGCCGGCCCGGCCGACCAATCCGGCCCGGCCTCGCCCTTCTCCCTGCCGCCGCCCGAGTCTTTGCACTGCACGCCCGCGGCGTCCGTGTTTTCAGCTTTGACCGCCACAGCGGCGGCGTCGGAGACGACGGCGCCCACGTCGGGCCCGCTGCCGGGCCTGCTGCTGGGCCGCGCCACGCTGCTGGCCACGGAGGACAGCCGAGTGAAGGCCGAGGTCGCTGCCATGTATGCCGCCTGTGTTGCGCACTGCCTGGGCTCCGGGGCGGCGCTCGCGGCCGCGTCGCCGGACTCATTGGCGGCGGCGCCGGCGGGTCCTCGCGAGCACGCATATACGGACGCGCCGCCGTCGGCGGCGGCTCATGCGGATCCCACGCCCCAACCAGTCGACGAGGCGTTGGCACGGCTGTTGCCGGCTGCGACGGTGGCCGGCGGCTGGGGGCCATGCCACGGCACGGGCGAGGCGGCCTCAGCGACGGCGGCGGCGAGGGTGACGCAGGCCTGGAGGCGGCACGTGCAGCCCTTCCTGGCCGACCTGGACTTCGTGATCAGCACCTTCCCTGACGTCGCGGTGTCGCTGCGCGCCCACACAACCGCCGCCGCCGCCGCGGCCTGCCTCCCGGCGACCACTGCCGCGGCGCCCATCCACGTCAGCCCCGCGTCAGCTTTGGAGGCTGTCATGTCTGCAGCAGGCGCCGCCGGTGCGGCCGGCGGCGCTGCGGCTGACGGCGGCTGCAGGCAGGGCAGCAGCGGCGCCGCCAGCACCGAGGCGTGCGGCCCGGCAGCGGCGCTGGCGGCGGTGCAGGATTGGGCAGACGTGGCAGTGGCGCTGGCGCAGTTTGCGGCGGCGACGGGCATGGCCGCCGTCGCGGCGGCGGTGAGTCGGCTGCTGGACAGCCTGGCGCCGCCACCCCCACTTCCCCTCCTGGACGACGTGGCAAAAGGGGAGCAGGAGGAGGAAGCGCCGGTGAAGGGGTTCGACGAACGTGTCGCTCGTGGCGAGCTGCCAGACAGCCATGTGTGGGGACCCGCAGGGACACCGGTGCGCTCCAGGTGCGCACTGCCGGCGGCCGGCTCAGCAGATGCGGGCGTACACGGCGTCGCCACGCCCGAGGCTTGCGCCGCCAAGGCGCGGCGCGGGTCCGCGGCGCCGCGCGGCTGCCGCGACAGCACGCCCTACGTCAGCCCCACCCGCCGCTCGACGCTGCCCCTGTCTTCCACGCCGCGACCGGCCCTAGGCCCCCGGGAAAGTGGGCTGGCACCGCCGCTGCCGGCGGCGCCTGAAGGCGCCGTTGCCGAGAACCACCGTCGCCCTTCAGAGCATGACGCGAAGAACGGAACTGGCAGTGTCCGTGACAGTAGCAGCAGGATGTGTTCACAGGAGTCGGCTGCCAAGCCAACCCCGGCGTCGGCTGCTCCGAGCCGCATGTTTGACCTGGCGTTGCTGCCGCCGCCGCTGCCGCCCGTGGCAGTTGGCCCCAGCAACGTCGGTGACTCCTCACGCTACAGCTACAACCCAGACGCCCCGGCGCCGGCCTTCAGCTCCACCTCAGGCTTGGCCATGTGTAATACAGGACCGGATGCTACTGCTGCGCCGCCGGCTACGGGTGGGGCTCGCGCCAAATCGGGGCGGCCTCGCGCCGCAGTCGCTGGGCCGCAGTCTTCCTTCGCGTCGTCGTGGCTGTCCTCAATCTCGCTGCTGCGGTGCGGCGGAGTTGAGGCGCAGGCGGGCGGGACGGGCCCGCGAGGCGGCCTCACGGCCCAGCCCGGGTCGCCGGCCTGGCTGCTGAGCCTGGCGTCTGAGGTCAGCAACAAGGAGAACATGGGGCCCGACGCCGCCGGCTGCGCCGAGGCCGATGCCTTCGCCTTCGCCGGCGGCGTCGACGTGGGCGGCGCCGCGTGTGGCCACGATAGCAGTGGTGGCGGCGGTAATGGTGGCGGCGGCGGCGGCGGCGAGGATCTGCGTTTCGCCACGCCAGCGCCAGTGCATGTGCCGGCCACGGTGCCGACGCGGCGGCCGCTTGGCTCGCGTCCGCAGCGCTCCACGTCGTCTCTGCTGACCGGCGGGAAGAGGTCCGCCGGCGGCGACGGCGGCAGCTACAGCAGGGACGTGCGGTCAGCTGGCGTGTGCGTGGATGGGGAGTTGTCCGCGGAGGGCGCTGCCTGGGGAGGGTCTGCCGCCATCAGCGGCTCGGTGGCTATCGCCACCGACGTGTCTCACGGACCCTGCGCCCCGCAGTCTCAGGAGGATCCGAGCATGCCCGCGTTCCCCCTCGGGGCGACAGCACCGCAGACCCTGGAGGGACTGGAAGCGCCGCCGAAGCAGACGCCGCTCCATGAGCTCGCTGGCAACGGCGGCCGGGGCCGGTGCGGGCGTGGGATCTGGCGCTGGGCTTGCTCCAACGCGGGGGCGCTGGCGGCTGCGGCTGCGGCTTTGGTCGCCGTGGCGGCTGGACTCGCATGCCTGGGCCGGCAGCCGCTGCCCTAGCGGGAATGAGCGCTGGCGGCGGCTTTGCGCAGTTGCAGCATGCAGAAGGTTGGAATGCCTGTGGGCTCAAATTCAATTCTAGCACCTCTCCCAAGGGCTACCGCCCTGAGCGTGGGGTGCACCGGTATGCTGAGTGGCCGCGCGGATGTTGAGGGGCAGTTGCTGTTGCTTTGGTTGGACCCCTGAACTCAACCCGGTCCGCACATGAGATTCGCAGAGTCGACTTCAACGGCTGAACTGAACGCAACCCGATACGTACTTGTGAAGAGCGTAGGACGTGTAGTGTCGGCTTTACCGCCTGAACGCAACCCGATACATACCCGGCATAAACTGTACACGAGCACACGGTGCGCGTGCCACCCATGAGAACCGCCGAGTGAACGCACACTGCCGTAAGCACGGTGGTGCAGCAGGCCGGGCAATCCTGCTATGAGGTGAACAATGCAAACGGATTCATGATTGGAAAGGCTCGAAGGAGACAGGTGGCTGAGAGGCCATGTGCGAGGCGTCGAAGCTGAGGAAGCGTGGGCACCTTTCGTACGCCAATGACATGGGACAAAGGCGGCGGGGTGCGGCACTCGCGCTGCGGGGGCGTGTCGGCACGTCAATGATCGAGTCCGTGCGTGTTACGCAAATCACGGAGGAGGCGCGAGCGAGGCTGCGGCCTGTGTCAAAGGAGCGGATGCGGCACGCGGGATTGCGTGCATGAAGCGTGCTGACAGATGTGAAGTACCGTGGATGTGTGGAAGCGGAGGGGCTCGGAAGTCTGTGCGAGGTTAGGTCCGTTCAGGTCCGAGAGGATGGTCGGCCGTACTGTGGGCCGGAAGTAGGTGCCGAAAGCGGCGGGAGCGGCCAGTCCCGACTAGGAGTGAGCGCAACGGTGGTGGGTGGTGGGCCGCTCTGCAGCACGGCCCGTTCGTTGCTGGCGAGGGCAGGGTGGTGGCGGGGACGAGAAGAACACGCGACGGGGGCAAGGCGTGCGGCGCGGTTGGGGAACAGGTGGCGGGCGACACGGGGGCTATCTGGTCAAGCGTCTGCGCCATGTTTTTCTTCCAGTGGCGGCGTCGTCTTTAAGATTCGGGGTACCCTCCCCGAAGACACGTGTGGGGCAAGTACCGTACTAGCGTACCCGCAGGTATTCGCCGTACCATAACGCAGTTACCCTTAAGTTCCCCATGATCCCATAACTGCTTTTCTGTTACGCTTGTGCTGGCAATGGCACGTCAACTACATATCTACGGCCTCTTACCTCCATATGACGGGTCCCAGTGTCGTGGTCCTGGCTCATGAAACATATGGACGGGCGAAGCGCCCTGCGACAATGAATGAATAAGCGCGCGGACGGCCCTGCCATTTGACTGTTGACGTCGCCTCCTTTGTACGGGGCTTGTACAACGTTGAAATGCCGCCGGTAGCCTGATCCATAGGTTAGTCTTGCGGTGCTTTTTTAGAAAGTAGTTATTTGCGTCGGCATGCGCGCTGCCGTACGTGCGCGTAAAATGCCGTACGCCTGTTGCCGGCCTTTTGCCCCGAGCCACGAGCGAATACAACGCTCGTACGTGCAGCCGCATGACCGGCTCATGCAATTGCTGCCTGCATTAGACTTTATCGAGCATCGATCGTATAGGACGTGCATCATGAATTGGGCCTCCCATGCCACTGCCCGCCGAGCCTAATACCGGTCCGCTCCTGAGGCACCGAGGTGGCGGCGCATGTGCAGCAGATGGGCTCTAAAAGGCAGGTTGCTGCGGAAGGAAGGGCGCAGCAATGCGCCCCTGTCCTGATGTAAGAGGTGTGCATGCCGAACTGACAACTGCCGCTGGTTGCTTGTTGATTTCAACCGTCCGCATCTCAAGGCGCCGACACTACAACTTCACGTACAAGCAGCCCTCTGCCAGCAGTCGATGTACTATGTGCACCTGCCGTACAGCCTCCGTCTCCATAGCCTCCAAGGCATCTTCGAAGAAAGAGGAAGAGCACCTTTACTGACATACGCGACCGGAAGCGCGACGACATCAGGGCGGGCAATGCAAGCGATGTGGGTAGACGTGCCCACTCGTGCCGGAGGGTTTAGCTGCAGAAGCACCCCCGTCTCTTAAGCCGAGCGTCGATGCACCTGTGGAAAGCACACGACATGTGTGTTACGTCGTGCGAATATGCGTGTGTGTGTGTGTTACAAGTGCCCATACGAGCCGTTTGGCCCCTCGGCACAGCCCCACTCACGCCCTCAACAGAGCATTCCTGCGTTCATAGACAGAGAACAGAAAGGCACCCAACTTGCGTGGATCAGACCTGCTCATGAAGCTAATCATCATGTCTCCCCCGTCAGCATCGTCCTCGAAACTCAGACCACAAGCACTCCTCAACTCATCGTAGGCACAACATTCGAACACAACGTGCTTCTCATCCTCGACCTGGCCGCACTGGCACACACGACAGCAACGCGCTGCCCGTGCCCGCCCATGCGAACGATACATCTCCAAAGGCCAGGCACACGTCCTAAACCGCATCAGCGCATGCACGTGACCTAGCGGCAACTGCAAACGCTGGTACCGCACAGGGCAATGTTCTGCACCCGTAGGCGCACCCATCCATCCCTGGTAAACACAAAGCGACAGGCCACCCCTCTCATACCCTCGCGGCTCCACACGTTCACCACCCTCAAAGGGCTTCCAGGCCTCGCTAAGCCTCTGCTCGAAAGCCTTCATAACTTGCCGCACATCAACCAGTTGCTCGCTCTGCTGTGTGTCCGCCTTCCACTCATAACCCAAAGTACCCAGCACAAGCAGCCTCTTTGCAACCCATAGGTCCGAGAACCGAAACCCAGACGTACGTGAAAAGGGATCAGGAGTCAGGATTCGTCAAGAGAAAAGGTCACCTCTACGGACACGGACGCCCCAAGCCGCGATTTTCCCTCATTTCCCAGTAGGGCTGGGATGTAGGCTGCCGTGGTGCGTGGACTGTAGTTAAGGCAGGGTTTCGGTGGTCACGGAAGGGCTGTGTGTCCCTCCCGACGTCTGCGCCCTTTCTCTATCTGCCTCTCATCTTATACCGTTAACAGGCGACCGAGTGCGGGGCATGGCTGGCAAAGGGGAAGAGCGGAAGGGGGCTCTCGTCCCTGAGGGACCAGCGGCACACCATAGTAACTGGCATGACGTGGTGGGTGTATGGGGGCCCACCGGCCCACCGCCCGGTTGACGCCGCCCACCGCTCCGTCAGCGACCAGCGGTTGGCGGCTACACCCTCAGGTGCCCAGACCGCCAACCCGGAGCGCCAGCCCGGGTAAAAAAAAGAGAACCAGAAACGGGGAAGGCAGCCTCTAGCAGCCTCTAGCCGGGTAGCAGCCGTGCGGAGCTTAAGCAGCTGTAGTGCAAGAGCAGCAAGCGTGTACGCGCTGTACGGCAGCGGGATAGGAGAGCTGGAAAGGAGCGGGGAAGGGGCAACCACCAGACAAGAGCCCAGTGGTGCAGGCGCCGATGTACCAGGCCGTGTCGAGTACCCAATGAAATAGGGAGCTAAACGAGAGAGGCACGTCGCCGCAGGGCTATGGGGGAAACACGGCAAGGTGAATGCGAAGTGGCAGGGACCCAATTCCGTAGTAGGGGCCGCACTGTGCCCGTGCCCGTGCCCTTATTCATGACGTGCTGCAAACCCATTGTATGAACGCCGCAGAACGTAAAAGCTACCCATATGGAGCCAGCTATGGCATTGCGGATAGAGGGCATGCAAGGCCGCGCTTGAAGTCCTAGGCGGGATGTCGGCGTGCTGCGTGCCACTCGCTTCCTGCTCCCGGCAACTAATTGATCCTGTAGAAAGACAAGACAACGAGATAAGCTAATTAAATATGTGTGCGTGTATGTGACGGTTGGATTGGTGTTGGATTTGGCTTCCGGAACGACAGCGACTCTCGCGACTCTCGCGACGTGCCTACACTTACCACCGTGCCAATATTCTTACATGGTTTGCATTGGCGGCTCAGCCTAGTTGGCGTTCGACGTTGACACTCGCCTTTTGAAGGCAGGGTGCCTGCTTAGCGACGCGATGCGCAGCACATACCTGAACACTACATGCATCAAGCCCACTAGCGGCTATGCTTGGCAGATGCCCTTGTTTGGGCGGCACCCTGTCACGTCCTGTCACGTCCGGACCCCGGCACCTTCTGGTAATGGCGCGCTAGCCACCGACGCGTGCCGGGGAGGCGGACCTGTGCGCAACCTCAGCAACCGGCACGAGGCAGCGCCCCTGAGCCTTGCCGCCCTCTCCGGCACCCGCCGGCGGAGCGTAGGCGCGAAGCAGGCAGCACCCCCGCCGGCCCCATCCTCGCCCCCGCCTCCGTCCCCGCCCCCGCCGGCACCCAAGTCTGATTCGACTCTAGGGAAGGCCACACATCAGGCACGCGCTCGACGCGGCAGCGCAACACGACCCGAGTCCCCACCTCGGCCCCGGTCTGCCCCGGTCGCACCCGCGCCACCCTTACGCAGCGGCTCGGGCCGCGCTGCCGCTGCCCCCGCAGCTGCCCCTGCCACTGCCGCTGCGTCGCGATGGATACCTAGGGAGGATGCGCGTGTGCCGCCTGCAGCATCCGGCCCGCCCGCGCCCGCGTCCATGGCCACGCCCGTGGCCGCACAGACCCCCGCGCCCGGCGCAGTCGGGGCCCGGGAGGCGGAGCCGCGGCACCCCGAGTTGGCCTTCCGCAACGCCGCCGAGCTGCGCAGGATGCTCCAGGTGTGGCTGGCGGCGCAGCGACACGGAGCAGCGGGTGCTTGGGGGCAGGGGCTCACGCCACCCTGCATGGGGCAGGGTGGGTACACGGCTGTTACTGTTGGGCACCTGCTGCCGGCGACCCTGTACCCTGCACCTTGTGTCCGGTACCCGGTATGCGGAGGGCTGCTAATAGTTGTTCAGTGATTTGGAAATAAATGCTAGACGCGTCGAGTACTTCGCAGCTGCTCGTGGCAGGCTCGTGCACGCGGCCGCCCTGAACGATGCCGCCTCCTCCGGACCGACCTCCGCCATCCGCCCTGCCTTGCATGACTCGTCGAGCCCGCCTCTTTCTGCGCCGCCTGCCGTGTTAAGCAACCCAACCACGCCTGCGTGGCGACTGCCCGCCGCAGGAACGCCAGGCACATGCGGACACCGCCGTCGACGGCGTGGCGGGCGGCTCCTCCGGACGCGGTGCTGGCTCGCCCCTGACCGGCCCGCGGGCTGGCCCTGCCTCCAACACCGCCACAACGTCTGGCTCTGCCCCGGCGCCGCGCCGCTTTTTCGAGCCCTTTGCGCCCCGCTCTTCCGGTACGGAAGAAGGAGGCGAGCCTGGGACTTCGAGCGACTCCCCGGGCCCCGTCTTCGGCGGCCGCCGCCCGGGGCCTGCCCCTGGCGCTGGTGCTGCGCCCGTCACGCGCCTCGCAGGCAGAGGCGGCGGTGGTGATGGCGGGGGCGAGCCCCCCGCGTCCCGCCGTGTGCGGAGCCTGCCTTGGAGCAAGTCGGCTGCGGCAGCGTCCACGTCAGCGGGGCCATCCAGAACGGGGCAGGGAGCGGGGCCGGGGCGCGCCCAGGCGGCGGCGGGCGGGACGGACCCAGAGACGCAGCGGGAGCTCCAAAAAGGTGCGGAGCCGCGCCGTGGGAAGTGGGCCGCGGTGCATGCCGTATCCCGTACAGTACGACATAGGATGGGTTACAAGAATCCCGCGTGAACGCGGTGAGGGGCCCGCTGGGTGGCCGC
Organism: Gonium pectorale; assembly: GCA_001584585.1. Taxonomy (NCBI): domain Eukaryota; kingdom Viridiplantae; phylum Chlorophyta; class Chlorophyceae; order Chlamydomonadales; family Volvocaceae; genus Gonium; species Gonium pectorale. The sequence continues at coordinate 3,353 of LSYV01000008.1, read as the reverse complement.
CTCCATTTCCCCCATGTGGCGTGTGTCGGACCTGCTTGAGCTGCCGTCATCCGGCGTGCGCCCGGGGCCCCACCTCCATCAAGAACGTGCTCGTGTGGGGCCCTCCGCGACACAAACAGACGCTCACACCTCCCAGGCTATGTTGCCGGCGCTCGGCTAGGCCTGCTTGCTCGCCATCCCTTCACAAGCCGCTTATTGCAAACTACCAACACACCTCCCAGCTCTTGCAACACCCTCTTTCCCGTCCCCCTCGCCAACACCACTCTCCCCCCCACTTACCTCCTCCCGCCGCCCAGGCGCGGGAGTACGCCGCGGCGGTGCTGAAGCGGACTCCCATGGCGGCGGCTGAGCTGTCCGGCCGCCTCACGGCGCGCGGGCACTCGCCGCAGGTGGCGGCGGCGCTGGTGGCGGCGCTGGTGGACGCGGGGGAGCTGGACGACGCGCTGTACGCCAAGCTGTACGTGCGGTCCAAGTGGGAGGGCAACCTCACCGCCCCCGCCAAGATCCGAAAGGTAGACATATGCGGGGCCCCGGTGCACCAGTCACCGGTGGTGGTGCGGGTGTTTGGTGGCCACCCTGGTTTGGTGCCGTACCGTACCGTATGTAGGGTTCAGTCGCCGGTGGGAGTGCCCGCTCGATTGGGTGGTGGTGGTGGCCCCGGCGTGCCACCCTGGCGCCCTCCGGGGTGACCTGGGTTTGTCCCGTACATCGCGCCGTACTCTGACCCCATTGCCCATCCCCCCGCCCGCTGCACAGGAGCTCGCGGCGAAGGGCATCGCGGGGCCGGAGGCAAAGGCGGCGCTGGTGGCTGTGTTCGGACCGTCGTGTCGCATCCACCTGGCGGGGCCCGCCACAGGGGTCGAGTCGGGTAAGCGCCGGTGGCGCACGGTGCACAAGTTGGTCTGAGCCTCCTGCAGGGTGGATGTCGTGACCGCGACTGGTCGTACAACTTGTATGTGCTGGTGTAGATGAGGAGGGTGGCAGTGGTTGAGTGCCGGTTGGGGCACAGCCGGCGCTGCCTGATTGCGCTGGACCATGGTCCCGTTTGCGAGTCGCAAATGCCTCGGGTTGGAGTAAGCCTAACCGTGCGCCACGGTTTTTTGCACACGGTGATCGCCCCATGTGACCGTACAACAGGTTTCACGTTGCTCGAGAGAGGTGTGTAAGGGCTCTTTGCGGCCCCGACCCGCCCCACCCTTGCCCCACTACTGCCGCAGAGGTCCGGGCGACGCTGGTGGCTGCAGCCCGGAAGCATGTGGAGCAGCGGCGAGGACGCTACGTCGCAAAGGATCCCGCGGACAGCGGAAACAAGGAGGACTGGGTGGCGGCGGCGCGGGTGCAGGCCAAGGACCGGGAGGGCAACAGGTGCGCGCGGCGCAGGGGCCCTGGCGGTGTGAAAACACCGGAAAGCCGCAGAGGAGGAGGGATCCAACTGGCATCCAAGGGCAATCAGGCTTGCATCCGACATGCATGCGCACCGGGTGTGGGCCCGGGCGCCCAGGGACTGCGCTCGGAGAGGGGTACCGCCTGTGTTGGTGTGGACAAGTGCACGGGTTCCGTGCTCATGCGGCCGTGAGATTCCACTGGACGCGGCGGTCCCAACCGGCGCGCCAGTACGCCTTCCCCGTTTCTGGTTCTCTTTTTTAGTACGGTTTGGGCGCCTGCGGAGGGTCACGGCGCACATTCGTGCCCACGGCTGTGTGGGCGTGCTCCGCTGCGGGCTGCAATCAATCACGCCCCCTTGTGCCACATCCCCTCTCCAGGCGGCGGCTGGGCATGTGGCTGCTGTACCGAGGGCACGACACGGATACGGTCTTCAAGCTGTTCCGACTGCTGGGCGTCTGAGCGCCCATGGCGCCCTCTCCACCCAGCTGCTTGCGCGACCAGCGGCACATGTACCATACAGCTACATGTACGGTGTCGTACAGTTCTGCCGGAAGTTGCCGCACGGGGAATGCTGCTGCAGGATTTGTCATGTACGGAACTGCATACCGCCTCGCTCCGGGTTATGCACCGTTGGCCAAGGCCGCTACAGTGTTGGCACCGAGTGCAACCGGGCTCGCCGTTGCGAAGTAGGCATACGCCGATGCCCGCCATTGCCGCCAGTGAGGCCCACGCGGCGCTACAGTCGTGTAAACGCCGGTGCAGCCCCAGGCGCACACCTGACGCACACTCCTACACACCCGTGCGCACAGCCCCGGCACCCTACCACGCGCCGAGCGGAGTGGCCGGTCGCAGTGCCGTGCTCTGTCCAAACCTCTCCGTAGCCTAGCCAGCCAGCTCGCAGAGGCGTGACGGTTGAAGGAGGGCCGCCTGGTCAGGTGCATCCCCGTGTCTGGCGTCAAGAGAGAGAGGTCCCAACTTCGAAGGCGCGCGGTGTAGACCCAAGGCTTGGCCCCGATGTTCGGAAGGCCTTGATCGATCAACCACTGTTGCTGCTCGGCAAAACGACCTTCCCCGCAAAGGCTACAGCGACCTTAAGCCGTGGCCTTATGCAGATCACCAGCAACAGCAGATTGCCACGACAGGGGCAGCCACCAGCGCTCAACGCACAACTCAAACACACACGGAGCCCGTTTAGGCGAGAAAGCAAGTGTCCCAGATAACCTGTTAGTGCAAGACACACTTTTCTTCAAGCTGCTCCGCGAGAAGCCCCAAAGAGCGTTGCACAGTATACAGCCATTGATGGCTAGATGGCATGCGACGACGCAGAACCTGGTTGCCAACCCGGCAGCACGAGCCACGCGCACACCACATCCGGCCCTCAGCCGCCGCCACCGCCGCCGCCATCCACCGCCGCCGCCCTTCCTCCCAAGCCACCCCTCGCACGCCGCCATGTTCCCATGCTGTTGCGTCCCGCCAGCCCGCTGAAGCATCCCAAGCCTACACGAATCCCTTCCATTCCCCCCCCTCCACGGCCCAGCGCATGCTCCTAGCCCAGGTACCCCACCCCTCTCCTTTACCGTCCCGGTACACGCCAACCTAACCGGCCATGGCCCGCGCATGCTGCACGCCAGCCCCCGCCCACCTAGGTGCTACCCAAGCCCGTTACCTGCGGTCCCTGCCGTAGCCCTGCCGGTCCCGGTCCCGGGGCGGACCCGGCGGCGGCGGCGGGAGCGGCGGCGGCGGCGGCAGCGCCCCTGACCCGGCATGCTCCCGGCCCCCGCGGTCCCGGTTCCCGCGGTCCCGATCCCGGTCCCGCTCACGCTCGCGCTCCTGCTGCCGCTCAGCCGCCTCCTTGTCCGCCTTCGCCGCGGCCTCCTCGTCCTCCTTGCGCTTCTTGCGCGCCGCGGCGGCCGCCTCCTCCGTGAGAGGCAGCCAGTAGATGACGGGCTTGGCCGAGGTCTTCTTGA
>LSYV01000007.1:3441841-3460931 GCA_001584585.1 Gonium pectorale | reverse complement strand
TGCGGCACAGGACCGTTGTGGGTTTGGTGTGGGCAGAGGTCTCGCGTTGGCGCCAAGGCCGATGCCCTTGTTTGGCTTGCGGCTGGACCGCCATCCAGGGCGGGCAGGGATGCGCAGGTAAGGCGGCAGCGTGCCTCATGTCCACCGCATTCCCTTACACCGCCAGTACCTACGGTGAAGCCCGGAGACCCCTGCCCATTCAGGCCGCCACGAGGTACAACGTACGAGCCGCCGCGGCACTTCGTGTGTTGCATCCCCACTGCCAACGTGTTAAACCCGCAGTGCGCCTGGCGCGTCGCGCCGCATCCCCAGCTCGCCCACCGGCACACACACCTGCATGACGACGCCCCGGGCCCGCGCCGCGTCCGGCGGCAGCGTGGGCAGCTGGTGCAAGAAGCGGAGGGAGGAGTTGGCCCAGCCAACCAGGTGGTCGCCATCTGCCAGGGGAGCGGGGGCAGAGGAGGTTGGGGTGATCCGGTTGGAAGGCGTGTTACCCGTAGGAAAGCCGGAGGCGTACACGATCTTGTAAGGAATTTGGGGTAATGTGGTGCGCAAAGAGCGTTCTGCCTACTGCATGCTAGGAGAGGCAGGCGGGGCAAACGAGGCCAAAGCGCCTCAGGCGGGTTCGGGGTTGGGTAGGGCGGCAAGCAGCATAAGGCCTTGGGCGGGCCCCGACACCGCGCCGAAAACGCCTGCAGCGCGAGATCCGCTCCACTTTGCGACCCTTGCGTGCGATTGAAACGGCCCAGCCGTAGCCACACCGGAAATCGACGGCCTTGGCAGCGCTACAGCGTCTGTGTGGTGGCATGCACCGGTCGCAGATCTTTCCTCCTGCCCCGCTCCCGGCACCAACCCCGGACCCGCTCGCGGCACCGACCCCGCTCCGGGCCACAGGCCCCCGACCCACCCGTGTTGGCGTAGGCCGTTCGGCTGGCAAAGCTGGCTAGGGCCGAGTAAAAGTACATGCCGCGCTGCGGGTCGTCCTGGGTCATGCGGAACAGCAGCGGCGCGGGGGCCGCGGCAGACGCAGCCGTCGTCGCCGTCGGCCCTCCCGCCGCCCCCGCCATCGCCGCCGCGACTGTTAACGGCGGGGCACCGGCAACGGCCGGGGCCGCTCGAGCACTGCCGCCGGCGCTGGTGGTCAGGCTGCGCCCGGCGGAGGCTGCGGAGCGGCCCGCCGCCCCCGTCGCTACGGCGGCGCCGGTGGCCCCCGCGGCCCGCATGGCTCCGATGGCGCTCGCGGCGGCCGCGTCCGCCAGGAAGAACTGGCGGCCGGTGCGGCGGAACATGAGGCCGGCGGTGGGCACGGACAGCACCTGGGGCGGGTCGCGGAGCGGCAAGATGAGGTACGGGAGAGGGGCTCGGGCGGGGAAAGGAGGTTGGCGCCGGGCACGGATCAGGACCGCAAGCAAGGGCGCACCAGGGAGCAGGATTCACATGCTGAGGCAGGACACGGTCTGCCGCTTGTGAGGAGCAGTGCCGGATGCGCGAGGCGGCCTGCCCCGGTCTCCCTGCCCCGCGCACCCACCTGCAGCATCTTCTGTACCGGCACGGGCACCCAGCCGATGAAGGGAACCTGCAGGTGGGGGCGGCGCAGGTGGGAACCGCAAAGGGCCCAGCGGATGCTGATTTGCAATGAAAGAGACCAAAACAAGGCCTATGCTCGCTAACCACTGGATACCAGGTTTCACCTCAAATCTGCAGTTCCAGGAGCGTCGCTCGACTTCGATGCACTCGCTTCCCTCTGCCATCACGACCTCCCCCCTGACCCGTGACTACTTCGCCCCTGCTTTGCCTTGCCCGCCCCACATGTTCCATCACCGTCCATCGCTAACTTCTTCTGCTGCTCCCGCCGTCCGTCCGCCCGCCCCGTAGGTCAGTACAAAGTGATGATTGGGTCAGTGCCGTTGGGAAAGTCCGTCTGGGCAGGCCCGCGCTCGCGGAGTCAGTGCTGTGCCAGTCTGTCCGCGTGTTAGGTTGGGCGGGTGGGCATGGGGTATCCGCCGCCTCCCCTTCTCTATGTCAGCAATCTATCAGCGACCACAACCTCGAGGGTATGCCACGGCACGGATCGCTCGTCGCTGACATCGCAGTTTTGCAGGTCGCCTTCAACTCTAACAAGACCGCCGTTCCTCCTCCTACTGAGTACGCGATTCGGTGTCCGCGACGCGACCCGTTTCCCTTTCTTTATAACCCCTGACCCGTCCCTCTCCCGCCCCTTCTCCCGTGCCAGGATGGGCCCTGATCTGCTTCTGTTGATGTGCTCCATCCCGGACGATGCGCCCTGCTCCCACCTGCGCCAGCCCCTCCGCGTCGCAGCCGCAGTGCGGGGTGGCCAGCGTCACGAAGTGCGCGGGACGCAGCCCCGCGATGCGGCCGCTGGAGGGGCAGTACAGCAGACCCAGCGCGTAGCGGAGGAGCAGGCCGCCCTGCGGGTGTGCGGGGTTGCGGGCTCGGGGGTCAATATTCATGCAGGACAGGAAGCGGCGGGGGACAGGGTGAGCGGCATTCCCTGGGCTACAGGTGCGCCGCAAGGCAACCACACGGTGTGAAGGAGGTTGAGGCTGCCCGGAGCGTGTCTGGCGTTTCCGCCGGCTGCCAACAGCATGTGGCCACAGGCCTTCGGCCCCAACACGCACCATCGAGTGCCCGATGACGGAGATCCTCTCCAGGGAGGGGTGCTGCGCCGCCACGGAGCGGATCTCGTCCGCCAGCCGCTGCCCGCACACGTCGATGCCGTCATACGTGGCGGTGAGGCGGTTCACCTACAAGGGTCGGGTCGGGAGAGGCCCAGACCGGGCCAGCGAGGGGTGAAGGGCGCGCGGGCGGATGCGATCAGCTGTCTGCACGACGCGGGGCGTATGGCACGGACGGACCCCAAGCCCGGCATTCACGCGTGTAGGGTACGTACGGGCGTCTGTAGGCATCTCCACTGCGCGCCCATCCAGGCCGGAGCATGGGCGGGGGGCGGAATGATGCAAGATGCAAGAGGCCCAATGTTGTGCCGTCTGGCAGTCGCGCCAGCTGGCCTGACGCATTCACCGACTCCCCCGACTTGTACGCAGTGATTATGACTCATTCACACATTGCACGCGTATATGGCAAGCCCCGACGCTGCGCCCTGGACGCAAAGCTCCCGTTGCCACGTGTTCGGCATTCACGAAGCCAGCTAGCCATACCGCATACTCGCAGACTCGGCACCCGCCACAGTGCGCGGGTCAGCACGCCGCGGCCCCCACCTGCGAGGGGTGCAGCACCACGGCCGACGTGTCCAGCTGCGCCCGCAGCTGCTCGCAGATGACGGACCAGTTGTCGGGCGACCCAAACAGGCCGTTGGCCAGCACGACCAGGTGCGTGGCGCCGGAGCGACGGGAGGAAGGGGGCGGGGAGGAGGCTCGGGGAGACCGCGCCTCCGCGGCGGACGGCTGCGGCGACAACTGCGGGCTGCGCTTCTCGCTAGTGCTGTCGCTGCCTGGACCTGACCTCGTCGCGGCCGCGGCCGCAGCGCGGTTGCGGATGCGGCGCGCCGCCGCCGTCAGCGCTACAGCAACCGTCGACGCCGCGGCGCAGGCGGCCGCGCCCGGCAAGGCATGCATAGGCGGCGCGGCCGCCGAGGTGACGTCACTGGGAGGGCTCGCGATGGGCTGGCGGTGCCCGGACGAGGCCGGCCGCAGCAGCCGCCAGAGCGCCGCGCCGCTGCCGTCACTGGTGCCGCTGCAGGTGCTGTTGTTGCTGCCGTTTGCAGGGCCATCCGAACCGTCGGCCCCGACGCCGCCGGCCGACAGCATGGCGTGCCGCCAGGCCTCCAGGCGCTCCAACTGAGTCCCCGCCGCAGCCTTAACCGCATTTGCTGCTGCCGCCGCCACGGCTGCCGCCGTGGCAAAGCTAGGCCCCGCGGCAGCGACGGGGCCCGTGGAAGCTGGGCGCGCAACGCCAACAGCCCCGTGTGACCGCACGGCCACAGCGCTGATCACCGCCCCATCGCGGGGCCCTATGATGGGCAGCGGGGAGGGGGGGAGCTGAAACATGGTTGCAGTGCTCAGTTGTGAGATGGCCCGGGGGCTGCACCGGATTGCGTGTGTGGTGCTGCAACGCAGGTTTGGCAGTAGTCGCGACCGGCGATGAGCCCCCCAAAAGAGGCGATCGAGGATAAGGCCAGGATAGGCACATCAATGCATTCTCACCTGGAGGGTGCTCCGCTGCGGTGTGCAATAGCTTAGCCCGGGTGAGGCCCGCGAGCATTACCCCGGACTATGGTGGGTGGGGAATGAAAGCCGTTACAAGTGAGAGCCCAATAAGCAGGGCACACTGGCTGCGGTCCACGCGAGTGCGGCCACCGCAGCGAGAGGGCGAAAAGTCGTACGGCACAGTCTTCTTCTTGTTTTGTTTCCCATTGCTTAGGTATTTTGTTCATCTGTCCTCCCGCAGCGAGCTTCTGTCCTTAGAGTACCACGCTGTCCCTACTGCAAGCAAAGAAGACACAGAATAGGCCGCGCCCTTCGAGAGACGCTTGCTGCCGGGGCCGGCAAGCCCGTTCGCGAGCTGGACCCCTGGACATGGGCTGCTTGAGGGTGCAGGTGCGTACATTATCACGCGAACCCCGCGCCGAGGTCAGCTTGGAGACATGCGAAGGCCCCCTGGCTCGCAGGTCTAGAATAGCTCTTGGCCGCACCTAGCTCCTTGGTATTAGCACAATGGAGGGCCAGGAGGGCTCGGAGGAGGTCCGCATTCTCTTCAGCACTTCCAAGGGGGAAAGCCACACTCACAAGGCGGGCTACAAACAGCTCTTTCGGCGCTTGCGATCAACATATAGACCTGATAAATTCGATAAGGATGACTTCACGCTGGACACACTGCGGTCAGCGCACATCTTGGTGTTTGGCTGCCCGCGGGAGAAGTTCACGGCCACCGAGGTGGATATCCTCAAACGCTACATCAAGGGTGGCGGCTCCATTCTGCTGCTCATGTCGGAGGGTGGCGAGGAGAAGGCGGGGACGAACATCAACTACTTCCTCGAGCAGTTCGGGATGTCGGTGAACAACGACGCGGTGGTGCGCACCACGCACTACAAGTACCTCCACCCCAAGGAGGTGCTCATCTCGGACGGCATCCTCAACCGTGCCGTAATCACGGGCGCGGGGAAGAGCCTCAGCAACGGGGACGACGAAGAGTTCCGAGTGTCGAAGGGGCCGCAGGCCTTCGACGGCACGGGCCTGGAATTTGTCTTCCCCTTCGGCTCTACGCTATCCGTGCAGAAGCCAGCGGTGCCCATCCTGTCCAGCGGGAAGATCGCCTACCCCATGAACCGACCCGTGGGGGCGGTCTGGGCGCAGCCCGGGTACGGCCGCATCGCCGTGATGGGATCGTGCACAATCTTTGACGACAAGTGGCTCGATAAGGAGGAGAACTCCAAACTCATGGATTTCCTGTTCAAGTTCCTCAAGCCGGTGAGGAGAGCTTGGGGCGGGGCATGGACTGGGCTTGGTGCAGCTGCGCTGGGCCCTGTGGGGAAATCGCCAGGTGGCTCTGGCGCCTCGGTGGCGCTGGTACGGCCTGCATATGAGCTGGCTGACCTAACAGCATGGGCGTGCGGGGAAGAGCACACTGCCGCGAACATGCCATGCGGAGCCCGTAGATTTGAATGCTGCCGAGGTTCTCTTTGGATCGAGACGATACCTGGGTCTACTGCGCATGGAGTGCTGTGCGGCTGCGGACTTGGCATGCCCATTTCCACAGGTCTTCGCTTTGCACCCCCGTTGGACAGTTGGCCCAGCAGCGTCCTGCATGGGGGCTTGTAGTCCGGCCAAACTGCTGGCCACTTGCCACCGAGTGCCATTCCCTCCCTGGCTCTTTCCTCAGAACTCCAAAATCCAACTCAACGACATCGATGCGGAGGAGCCGGACGTGAGCGATCTGAAGCTGCTCCCGGACACGTCCAGCCTCGCGGATAAGCTGAAGGGCTGCCTACAGGTGGGCTCCAGGTTGACAGCTGTGTGGGGATGGCGGCGAAGGCTTAGTGTGCGCCCGCGCACTGCGGGAGCAGGCTTAGGAGCTGTGCGGCAGCGGGTTGCATGATTACACTGGTGGTCCCTGGAGGCCTGTTGGAGCAGCACAAATCCGCTCGCAGCGTGCGGCCACGTTTGCTCGTTAGGAGGTACTCTTAGGCGGAGCGGCCAGAATGTGTGCAGGATAACAGGGGCCCGCCAGCCGGCTAGGGTGGACTTCGCGTGCATCTCTTGTTGCACAAGGGTCCTTGCCCATGTCGGGCATGACGGGAGGTAGGATAGGCCAGTTTCACAGAGCCATGCGCAGTGCTCATGCACCCCTGTTGGGTAGTAGCGAATGGCAGACTGTTGCTGAGGGACCACGGTGCCACACATGCTGACACGTAGCCTCGCTCAGCATTCCATTTCACGGGGCTTCTTGATGATGGTGAGTTGCACGGCACGTCGAGGCGCAACTGGGCTTGGCGAGTGGGTAGGTGAACGACGCCCAGGGTGCTGGTCAGCTTGTTGGTGGTGATAGCTGCCGTCCAAGGGTCCGGCGCGGTCTCACGTCCGCAAGCATATCTCTTAGCACGCCGGCGCATGGACCGATGTTACCCCGCTGTTGCCCACCCGCAGGAAATTGACGAGGTGCCGCGCGACTGGACGTCCCTTTTCGATGACGCCCTGTTCAAGTTCGACACGTCGCTCATCCCTGAGTCGGTTGCGCTGTACGACAAGCTGGGCGTGAAGAAGGGGCCGCTCAATCTCATCCCGCCCTCCTTCGAGACGCCACTGCCGCCGCTGCAGCCCGCCGTCTTTCCGCCTACCATCCGGGAACCGCCGCCACCCGCCCTGGAGCTGTTCGATCTGGACGAGAGCTTTGCCAGCGAGACGGTAGGGAACGGGAGGATCGGAGATGCGCGGTGCAGGGAGCGAGGGAGGCTATGGCGGTCTCGCAATGGGACGGAGCTGGGAAAGTGTTGAAGAGACTTCACATCGCATGCTAGCGCATCGACGGCATCGTATCGCGCGTCCCGTCCTGCACAACAGATGCGCGTAGCCTGCTTCGCATAGAGGCTTCCGTAAGCTGTCCCTCCCTTGCGCTCTGCTCCGCACCTTAGAACCGCCTGGCGTCGCTCACCAACAAGTGCCACGGGGACGAGGACCTGGAGTACTACATCATGGAGGCGGGCCACATCCTGGGGCTCAAGCTGCCGGAGAACGCCAACGCAAAGGTGGGCAGGGGTCCAGGTCAGAGGGTCACAGGACAAGCCATGACAGGCGCAGGCGATGGAACTACGTTTACGTGGCGGGGGCCAAACATGTTCATAGCCCAAGCAGCACTGCCAGCTTGCATGCCGACCAGCGGAAAGCCATCCGGCAAGACCGTGTGGGGAAATTACAACGCCCCGCCTTCGCTGCATGCGTACGAGGGACGCTGGCAGTCCATATGCATCCTCCGACCTGCAAGCTCGTTCTCGCTGACCCCTACTCCCCGTGCCTTTCATTCCCTACCTATTTCCTGCAGCACGTGCTCTCGGAAGTGTTCCGGCGCATTGCGCAATACAAGATGGGCTCGCTGGGCCTGGGGCAAACGCTGGACTCGATGGGCCAGACGATGCAGTCCACCAACCAGTTCGGCGACCAGTTCGAGCTATAAGCCAGCTCGGAGCCCGACGCGCAGGGGTCTGGTTGCATGCTCCGCGCCTGGGACTGGCCCGCACCTGTACTGGAGGCGAGGCGGCCGCGCGGCTGCAGCAGCGACGGCGTCAGCGGCAGCGATGGGCTGCAGCCAGCCTCCAGGAGCGGCAAAGTTTTGGAGTCACGGATGGCGGCAGCTGCGCTTGTCGTGGCGACGACTGCTGAGTTGCGGGCTGGAGGCGGAGCTTTTGTGCCGTCCGGGGCTGCTGCGACAGCGGCGGTAGCAGTGACCCGATGAGCCGCAGATGGCAGGAGTACAGTCTGGCCATGCGCATGAAGGAACTTGCGGCCAGCGTATGAAGGCGGCTGGGCGCCTGATCCCTGATGGCGGCTATGGGGCGCCTGATCCCCAAGTGTGGGGCCAGGTGGCACGGCACGTTTCCATGCGTTTCAGGACGACATGGGCTTCATACGGGGTGCAGGCACCTAGCCGAACGCTCCAATGTGTCGCGATTCTGACTGGGATGCCGTCGGCCGGGAAGCGGGCTAGTGCCCCTTCTTAAAGGCGCAGGGTGTGGCCAGCGGGCCTCTCGGAGCAGGGATGCTACGTGATGGCCGAGGGGTGCCTGTCGGCAGCGTCAAGCGCTGCACCATGATGAGCATCACATGAGCGCGTGTGAACATCTGTGGCGGTCTTGACATGCAAATGCCATGACCTCCGGTGCATGTGTAGGCACGAGGATTGGCCGCAGCAATGTGGCCCGTGGCAAGGGGATGGAGTGGAACGTGGTGGATGTGGGCGCGACTTGTACATATGCGGAGTTGACGGACGCACTGCATGCCACCTGTTTCGCCAGAGGGGCTGTGATGGCACACAGCGGACGCGGCCGAGCGCGCGCCACGTGGGTCACGCACACTCTGGTGAAGTACAACGAACTGTAACCGAATGATGTTACCGTATCGTGCGAACGGCCAACCGCCATCAACCGCTGTCAGCTAGGCGGACCATCGGGATGCAGGGATGGCACACCTATAGCGTAGGTTCCCCATTCAGAGATGCAGCATGCCCGCCCCGGTGCAGACCGTCGACTGGGCTACGCGCTTGCAGCCGCACTTCAACACCCCCATTACATCCGTAAAATGCCGCGCTCTTAGCTCTCTGTGGGCAGGATATGGCAGTGTAACCTCACTCCATGTGCAGCTTCAGAGTAAGCAGTCGCACTCGCTCATCTGCAAAGATGTGCAACCACCTCGCGGGTCCGGTGTCTCCCATGAGAGAAAAATTGCAAGCTACCAAGTGGAGGAGGTTTTTTACACGAATGTCGCGCCGGCGTTGATCAAGGCGACGGGCTTGGGCGTCCCCAAACCGCTGTTAGTGGCTGGTGGCAAGGATGGCTTCCAGTTCGTGCTGAGCGACCTTCGACAGGAGTTCCCTAACCCGGCTCCAGACAGCTTGAATGATCAGGAGGTGCATCCTGAGCCTGGAAGGGTGTGGGGGAGCGGGGAGGGGACGTTGTGGAGGCGGCGGAATACGAACACTGCACGTTGGCACGTGTGTTTCAGGGCCCAAGCAAGGAATACTCAGTGCAGGAGACAGGTGCAAAGCGTTTCCGATCTGTAAGCGTTGGCAGTCTCCCATGTTTCCTGCGTTGGGTGCGCGACCTCTTTGCAAGAGGTCCCAGCTTGGAGGCCGCCTGCTCTACCGCAAACCCTCTACTGCAAACTCCTCCCTGTCCCCCTTCCGTCATTGACATCCTGGTGCCGCCACCCCGCCAGGTCCGGTCCGTGCTGTCTTGGCTTGCCTCCTACCACGCCTACTTCTGGGAGCAGCCCACGCCCGCCGGGCTCCAAGCACAGGGCTCCTACTGGTGAGGGCCCAGCGCGCTGCCTACCGGTAGATGGGGACGGTGGGCAGGCAGGCATGTGGGGCAGGTGCCTCTTTCCTCAACAGCCACGGTCTGGCAGTGAAGGAAGCCGATAGACTGCGCGGAGTGGCTGCCTCACAACACGGCATTTTGGCTCACGCTATCCAGACGGTCGTGTCCCCTGGCCAATGCGTCCAGTTCATGCCGGGGTCTGGCGGTCCTGCGGGCGGCCGTCATGTGCGTCAGTGCTCGGCAGGCGCCCTGCTGCTGGCTCACCGGGCCCCGTCAGCTGCCGGCCCACTGGTCCGGGACAGCCGCACAGTCCGCCACTGCCATAGCCCGGGCCCAGGCGTTTGCATCCTAAGCATAGCCGCCAAGCAGCCGCGCTCCCTCGTCTCGCCCGCGACCGCAGGTACCTCGACACGCGCATGGACGAGGTGAGCAGAGGTGCACCGGCGGCCAGCTCCTTTCTCGTAGTGTGCGCAATTGTGCGTCATGCACAGGGACCGGAGCTGCTTTCAGGATCCATAGTACCCGTCGACCCCAGACTCGTCGTGACCCGCTTGCACCGGGAACCCTCCGCTCCCCCCCCCCGCCCACAACACCCAGTTTGGAAAGATTAGCCGCAGCTGGGCTGACCTGAAGGCCGTGGCTCACAAGGTGCGTCGTTGTCGTGCGGCGCGTTGGATCCGGTTGGATTGATCGAATACGTGACACTGTGCGCTCTTGTGGGGGTAGCCGCTGGAGGCTTGAGACCACATGCGGGTGGCTGGGCGCCTGGGCATCTGGGTGCCGAGGGGCTGTCGCGCTGGTGGGGAGTGTGGCCGCGCCCCACAGTCAAACCTGCTTAGCACCGCTTGTCGCTGCCCCGTGTACTGCGCTGCACTGCTCCAAATTGCACGGCAGGTGGACGAGCGGCTCAAGTCCCCAGGCAGCTTGGAGTTCATGACCTGCATTCATGGAGGTGGGGGCCGTAGCTACTACCAATTCGTATATGTGCAGCCAGGCCCCGGAATGACGACAGGGGGTGTCGTAGAAGGGCGGGGCGCTGCCCCGGGGGTGCGTGGACGGGGCCAGTGTGAACCGTGGCGGCTTAGCCGTGGGGCGCCTCGGTACTTGCCGTGGTTTGGGGGCGGAACCATGATCTCGGCCCCTCCGCCCGTCTCCTGTCCCACATCACAGACATGAAGAACGAGAACATCCTCTTCTCTGCCGACGGCACTCGCTGCGGCGTGTACGACTTCCAGTACACGGGGCGCTCGTACGGCATGCGCGACGTGGTGTACCTCTTCGCCTCCAGCGTCGACTCGTCTGACCTCGAGTCCAAAGAGGCCGACTACCTATCGTACTATCACGCTGAGCTCACCAGCCGGCTGACGGAGGCGGGCGCCGCCTCGGCGGCGGCGGCGGCGCGGTACCACACGGGTGTGATGAAGCGGCACTTCGACCTGGCGCTGCTCGACTACGTGCGCTTCATGGCGGGGTGGGGCATGTGGGGAAGCGGGGTGCAGTGGGCGACGCGGCGCGCACGGTCGCTCCTGCCGCGGGTGCAGGAGCTGCTCGGGTAGCAAACTAGCGGCGCGGGGATGGGGATGAATTCGAAACTGGATGGCAGGACTCGGGTAGTTTTGGGGCGGAACGCGGAAGGGAGTGGAGCGATGGGGTTCGCAGGGGAGGCGGGCCGGAGGAGGGAGGGAGGGAGTTACGGGGTTGGTTGACGCCAGTGGCGTCCGTGTTCCGTCCATCCGTCCATCCGTCCATTCACCGGGCGAAGGGTGAAGTAACGAGCGGGCGGGCGGATAGGGACGCACGTGGCGTGTAGGACAACTCGTGGCTGGGAGGTGGCACGAGTGCGTGTGGGATGGCGCTGAGGCTGTGGAGGCTATAGTGTGCGGCGTGCAGATGCAAGTCGCGTGAGGAGGGAGGTGGGCTGCGACGAGAGTTGGTGGGGGAGGGGGACCGGGCAAGGAGGAGGAATGTATGAGGAGAGGGGGTACCGGTGCTTGGCTGGCGGAGCGGCGGTGCGGCGCGCGGAGTTGGGCAGTTGGCATGCGGCTGGTAGCGATCGCTGAGTACCGTAGCTCAATCCCGTATATGCCGTGGCTGCTTGGGCACTGCACCCTACCAGTGCGTCCAATCCCATTTGGCATGACGCTCGTGAGGACTTACACGACGCTTCTTTACCACGCGGCGCGGGTAGGGGCTCGCCGGCGTTTGGCCGTCCGTTCTGCGCAGCGGCGGTGGCGCGCAATACCCTACTCCAGGTAGAACCGGCCATGTAACCCGGCGTCCTGGAGTCATGCCTGCTCTAACCTCTAAGCTGGGTACTCCGCGGACGCCGGTCCACCCGAGTTACTGCGCCCAAGCTCCAAATCCAGGCCCCGTCCAGATACACGTACTCCCACACAGCGTACTACGATCAGGCGCTACCGGTATCAGGGCTGCACTTGTAAGCCGCCGACCCAACCTTGTCCGGCCACCTCCTTCACCTGGGACACAAGCGGTTGCCAGCATCGGGCGTAAATGGACAATCCCGCAAGCCGCAACGGGGTCTGGAATATGCATACTAGAGTGCAAGCGAGCTAAAAAATCGTGCAACTGCCAACTGCTTCTGGCGATCACGTACGCACAAGTAAGACTGCCCGGACAATCTTGCAAAGCCGCGACGTCGGATTGCCAGCACCCAGCAACCCAGCGGCGGCGCTGCGCCCCACTGCGCTGCAAAGAGCTTGCTTGGGTGCAAAACACAGGCGGCTGCACAGCCGGGTGGGCGGACTGGGCGCACGACGGTTTAGTAACCGCTGAGCGCCGTCGGAGCGACAACAACAACACCGCAGCTCAACCTGGACAAGTAACGGTTCACCAGGTGAAGTTCGAGAAACCGGGTAAGCTGGTTGGCCGGTCTTTTGGGGGGCGGGACGACCCACACATGTCTTGCTCTGTACCCGCCCGCCCTATTGGAAATGTCACGCCTTCTGGCGTGTATGGCCGTAGAGGCGGGCTCCCTCTTTCTGTGCAGGTTTCTCTTTTTTTTTGCTGCACCAGGCCCTCAACCCAGGATCCCTGCGGCGCCTGCTCGGCGGCATTGGCGATTCATATTATTCACATTGGGTTATGAAGTCTGCCCCGCTCAGCCTGCTGCACCTAGCATGCAAACCACCGCAACACTGACGAGGGGTACATGTCGTACGATGCGCCGGACGCCCACGATGGCGGCGAGCGGCTCCATCCGTACTGCACCGGCCAACAGCTTCAGGCTGAACGGTTGCACTGGCCGCGTTTGGGAGGCCGCTGGGCACAAACCGAAGCCCCAACGCTGCCAGACCGAGGGCCCTGGACGATGGATGCGCAGTCAGCGCCAACCACAACACATGCATATGCCGTATCACCCGCTGCCCGCAAAGCAGCGCACGAACCCCAACCTGCTCGGACTTACTGGAGCCTCAGGGACAGCGCTTCCGTATACCGCAAGCAGGCCATCGCAGCCTGTCATGCTCACCCCTTCAGGCTTGGGACCTGCAACTTAGTGCATCATTGAGGGCCAAAGAGCGACGGTGCCGACCACTACCGCATACCCCATCAGCGCATGGGCGGTGGGGTTAGGAGTGCCGCCACCGCCCTTGCCGGCGTCGCCGTCGCCTCCGCTGCTGCCGCTGACGCAGCGTGCGACCGGGGCTCCGCCAGCCGCGGGGCGGTGTCCGGGCAAAAGTCCCCGAGGGCCGGGCCCAGCAGCAGCCCCAGCGACAGGGCGGCCGTGGGCGTGACGTCGCAGCCCTGGCGGAGGGCCGCAGAGACAGGGGCCCGTGGGTGCATTCGTCGGTCGGAACAACGCACCCACAAGGGAGTTTGCTTGTCCATGCTTTGCGCACGCTGTCCGCAAGTTTCAGCACACAGGAGGACTGCATCAACTCAGGTGAACCGATGCACCAGACGTACAGGTCCCGCTCAGGTGCTGAGCGGCGCTGAAACCCCGAAACGATGCGCTGAGACGCAGAGCAGCACCGAGCAGCGAATAGTCAACCGCACTGCCCCACGGGATGCCCCATGCAATTCAGTGATCCAGTCCAGCCGCCGCCGCGTCTGGCGCTACAGACGTTGTTGCCGCCAATGTTCTGGTTACTGTATCACTCCGAGACAGCAGCACAAACGCACGCACCTTGGGCATCTCCCCTGCCGCCAGCGCCGCGCACAGAGCCGTGCTGACGACGTTCTGCAGCTGCCAGCTCGCGCCGGCGGCGGCCGCTGCGCGCGCCAGCGCCCGCTGCGCGGCCGACGCGTCGGCGCCCCCGGGCCCAGCCGCGAGGCGCAGCAGGCGGCGGTAGCGGTCCAGCAGCTCCGAGGCGGCGCGGAGGCAGGCCGCGGCCTCCGAGTCGACCTCCGCGGACGCCATGACCGCGTCGAGGTCTACCTCCTGTCCTGGGTCCTGTCCTGGGTCGGCCTGCGTGCGCGGATCGGACGGAGGGACGGTACGGGCTTGTGAGTCCCAACCATATCGGCAACCGAGTCCATCGTACCGCTATGGTCATATAGCTTCGCTGAGATACCCGATATCGCCTGGTGGCATTGTCAGGTAGTAAGGATCGTACACGCGAGACGTGGCCGAGTGGGCGCGGCCACGGCGGCTCGCAGCAGCCTGCGAGCCGCACCGTGTTGCCCAGGACACGCTGTCTGGTGGTTGTCGCAGCCTCCACTTCGCCGCCAGCACCGCTGGCGCCCATCGGGCCGGTTACCGCCGCCAGTAGGACGCGTTTGGGAGTCAGCACCGCCGTCTCCAGCTCCTTCCCATGGCCCTCGACTCCTGGCGCAGAAGTAGCACACGCGGGCGGAAGGAGCTCACACACGCCGGAGCTCACACACGCCGGCTCATCTCTTTCGCGCTTACGCTCGTCGTATGCGTTGTTCCTTTTCAACACACGCCGGCTTGCTTGCTTCATGCTCGCTAGCTGTTGCGTTCAGCACACCGATTTACGTATACTACACGCGAATGGAATCGTGTCCTTCCCGCGTCAGACACTGGACGGCTCCGCACGGGAACGTTAGTGCGACGCAGGAACACTGGGCAGCAGTAGGTCCCGGAATGCCCCGGCCAGGCGTCCGCATTACCCAACCCTCCGGCAATGCCCTGACGGGGAAGCCTGGTACCCGATTGGGGTCCGCCTGGGCGCGCAACCCGGCGCCCGATACCATAGCCACCCGTAGGTGGACACATCCGTGTCGAGCCTCATGCGATTCCGAAGCCTAAGCGCACTCCCTCCAACCTCGGGTGCGCTCAACACTAGCTGTCGCACGCCGGAGATGGAGGCGCGCGGTGTAGTCCTCACCTGCGCCCGCCGGACTGCCCTGCTGTGGGACAGGCCGCGACTGGCCCGGAGGCTCCGCCTGCGCCAGGTGCGCCAGTTGCGGCTGTTGCTGCGGCTGTAACCACTCGTGGCACGCGCCGGCCGGCGGCTCCGGCTCCACGCGCCCCGCCATCGCAGCGACCCCGGCCTACAGAGTCAGTCCCACCGGGGCCAGGAGCGTTACCGTAGACGCTGCTAGGTGCTGGCAACACCCCGTGGCGCAGGGGAACAATGGCCACCGCGACAACATGCAGGTCAAGGAGCGCGGGGGCTGCTTTACGCTCGTCAATAGACGAAGGGGCGACGCCTGGTAGTACCAATACGCCGGCCCACGTCCCGCGTGGGCGCACTGCCTACCGCTGCCTGGTCGGCGTCGCCCAGCGGGGCCGCCGCTGCGCCGGGCAGGGGCGCCCGCGGACCTGGCTCCTCACGCGCAGAGCCGTCACCGCCCTGCTCCGCTGCCTCGTTGCCCTCGGGTCTCCCTCCTTCAAGGCCGCCTGAGGGAACAGAAGCGCGCCGCGCCTAACATTTGAGGTTGTGGTATGGGCCGCGAGTGCAGCCTGCGGCTCGCACGCGCTCAGCGGCTCCTTACTCACTACGTGGATGCGCGCTGCCTTCTTCTATGGGCTATGGCTGGTTGACCCCCAGTACGTCAGTTTATCACCCCGCAGCACGGGAAACCGTTTCGCAATGTGCAGTGTGCGGAGAGCATTCAAGCAAACCTCACATGCGGCGAATGGCGCAGCGTGTTCGCTCGCCCGGGAGCCCGGCTCGCGGCTCTCCTGCTGCGCCCCCTCGCGCCGCCCGGGTTGCCCCCGGTCCTCCGCAGCCTCCGCCTGTGCAGAAGAGGAGCACGCAGTCTCCGCTGGGCTGAGGCCAGGGCGCGATTGTTCAGCCATGGGCAAGGACGCGTGCAAAGCAAGCGGGCAGCCGTTCGCAAGCGCATGCTGGCCGCTGCCATCACACTCACACCGCCGGTTCCTACCTTGCCGGCCCGCCCATCTGCTGCTGCGGCCTGGAGCTGATGCTCCTCCTGCTCCCGCTCCTGATCCTGATGGTCCGCCCTCACGCAGCGCATCCTCTTACTGGGGTGAAGCTCCGGCAGCTCGTTTCGCTCTTCCCCCACCTCCCAGCCGTCGCCTGTGCGCGGCGCTGTTGGGGCGCATAGGCAGGAGCCCGAAAGTGACGAAGCGAGGGGTGGTTGGATTCTGTGATCTCGTCGACAGGTCGCAGCCCCGCTTCAAAACGCGGGGAGCTTTAATGGTCCCGGGTCTACGTGGATACTGCTGGTGGACCAAGACACGCTTTGCTCCCTCGCGGCACGCAGACCTTGTAAGAATATATACTGGCTGACTCCCGCCTGGTCCTTGAAAGAGCCGACGTAACCACAACGCCCTACCTGCGCCCACTGGCGCCTTCCCCACAGGCGGCTGATCAGTTGGCGCCGTCAGAGGATCCCCGACCCCCGCTGCAGCACCACGGCTGACTGGCTGCCGCCTCGTTCCTGCAAGAGGCCGCGACCGGCACGTCCGGTCCGCGTCAGAGATCCCTGCGGGACCAAAGTGGACGCAGTAGGGGATTGGCAGCACTGGACATGTGCAAAACGTAGCCGCGCGGTCATGATAATGCTAGGTTTTCGTGCTAAGCAGCTTTTCTCTGTGCGGCTCATAGCTGCGAAGTATGCTTGTGCCAACAGCACGCAGCCTTGCGCTGCAGCAGGCCACCCGTAACCGGCGCTAGTTGGATCAGCGCCAGCTGCGGGGCCTGTACGACCCGGCTCTGGTGCCCATCGGCAAGGGCCGCGGGCGCCTAGAGCACAGGCTCAACCCGCCGAATGTGCAGTGGGAAACCCCCGGGTGCACTCACTCGGCGCGCAGGGCACAGCGATGGACTGTGGTGACACGTTGATCCAGTCGGCACCGGAGCCGCCACTCAGGTTGATCACTCTCTGGATGATCTCCCGAGTGTAGGCGAGCTCGAGGGTCTGTTCCTCCACGCATGGCAGCTCCAGATGGCAAGCATGGACGGGCCCTTCACCGGTCTGGCCAGGGCTCCCATCGCCGCCGGGCGCGGCAGGGAGCGCCAATGTTCCGGTGACGACGAAGATACTTAGCGGGATGTCCGTCCCCGACACGACTTGAGGGACACGTGGACTTGCGCATGTGCCGAACCATGCCTGCGCCAGCTTGAAGACATATTTTGCTGGTGGCAGGTCTTGGAACGTGTAATGAGATGTTGATGAGCGCTTGCCTCCTGGGTATCGCTCGATGTGGACATCCGCTTGCGAAGCCGAACCCTCGCGCCAAGCAGATGCGCGCGGGATGGAAATTAGGAAATGCGCTAAGTCCTCGTCAGGAAGAAGCCTGCCCGTTGCAGCGGCGTCATTCAATCGAGATATGCGGTCCCAGGGCTGCGTGGTTGCGAGAATAATGTAGGCGCGGTCATCCCGCCGGAAGCTGCGGTTATGCCATCTAATTAAGGCGGCTCCGAGTAAGGCCATGACAGTTCTGAGAGGTGAAAACGAGCTAGCGTCCGTGCACGTGTGCGCGCACAGGTGAGGTTACCCGCCAAAAGTACATGAATACAGCTCCCTGGTAAGATGTTCAGATCTGCCTCCTTTCTTATCAATTATAGGTCAGCTGCAAACAAAGCTTACTGGCTTGAGTCTTCTTCCAATACGCCGTGACTGTCGGTAGCTCTGTTGCTGTTCCGACCTTTACATAGGCTTCCATGATTTGCCGTCTGCTCAAGATGGTTATTGTCCACTTGCATGGACGACCCACGTTAGATCTAGGCTAGGTGAAGCCTGTCCGGCCTCGGGCCCATGGGTCGATCTGGCAGCAGGCCATCACCGGGCATGCATACGGTTGCGGCGCCCACACAAGAGCAGGGAAACAGAAGGATCACAAGACTGTACGGTACAACATAATCATATTCACATGCCCTACCTACACTGGGAGTTACCACATGCCGAGGCAGCTCTGTGCATCTCGAAGTTGATGAATACAAAGGCAGCTGAACGCTCCCAGCAGCCCAGCCCTTCCGCGGCAAACCGAGGTCAGCGAAGTCTGCGCCCTTTCTCGCCTCGTCGCCTGTATGTAACCTTTCCACAGAAATAAGCAGGTACCAAAACTTCACCATTACGCTCGCCTGCATCGCAGCGAGGACAGCGGATGCCGAACCCCGCGCCGGAAAGCGTGCAGACAGACAGACTTCGTTGCAGTAACCCCGACGCTGGGGTACCCTGCCTGCCAAACGCGCGCAAACAACGCACACGGCCCTTAAGCACTTCAATATATTCATGTAAATTCTCTTCCCTGTGATGGGTTTCGGCCCACACAGCAGACAATCCTTTCGCAGCCGGTATAGCACAGTGGTAGTGCGTTCCCTTCGTAAGGGAAAGGTCCAGTCACCAGCCGAGTTCAGGTCCACCTGGGTATCGTCGGCAAACTTGCTGGCGGTGACGCGGGCGGCGGGTTCGTAGTGGTTCAGCTCCTTCAGCCACGTGCGGACAGACTGACAGACTTCGCCACAGTAACCCCGACGCTGGGGGGCTTTGGCCTGCCACAGGGAAATTACTGCGAGGAGAGAACGGGCAGTAAGTCAGCACCAGCAGACAAATTAAGCAATGGAACAGTGGCCTAATGCTCAACCCAGTCATCAGGGGGCCCCTGGCTGGGCAAAACCCACACACGGGCGGGCCATGCACAATAGAGACCAGCCACCCAACAAGTCCGACCATGTATGTTGAGTCACTAACCCGCACCATCCCAGAGCCGTTCCCGACCACGAGCGGCAGAAAGAACATACATATCGACAGGCCCACACACAGTTATCAAGCGATTTAGTAAACAAGAACGGGAGGGAAAAACAAGGAAAGCGAGGGAAACCAATGAGTCACTCCACGCACTGCAGGCGTCCGGCCACAACCCGTAGGAGGGGGTGCCCACAGGCACGCCATCCCAGCCCTTCCCAGTGAGGTCAGCGAAGTCTCGCAGCAGGGACCCAAACCTCACCACTACACTCGCCTGCATCGCAGCGAAAATAGCGGCAGCCAAACCCGGTCCGGAAAGGGTGGACGGCCGACACGTGCACATAGACTACTGTATTGAGCACCGCCAGCACAACCACGCCCCAGACACATCCGACATGCCACCACCCGACCGACATCCAGCCAGAGGTGCGATCGCAGCACCGAACAGTGACACCGGTCCTCTACCACTGTACACAACGTCACATGTCTTGCTCTGTACCCGCC
>LSYV01000007.1:3377312-3393669 GCA_001584585.1 Gonium pectorale | reverse complement strand
GGGGGTGTGCGTGATGCCCTGCTGCGCCAGGGCCGCGTCCCCCAGCCCCTCCGTGAAACCATGTCACCCTCCTCTCTTCATCATCGCATCTGGTATGCACGGGCCGGGCGGTGGATGGGATCACAGCTTCTTCGCGGCCGCTTCCACGCATGCGCCCACTGCCGTCCCCGTCGGCCCACGCGTCGCCAGCAACACCTTGTCTTTCCCAGTCGGACGTTCGGGCCGGGTCGGGGCCACGGGCTGGGCTTGGGAACACAGTCAGCCAGGGACTTGGCCGGTTCGGGCTAATAAACCCGTCAAACCACTAGGCCATGTGGTCCATACATGCACAGGACCACCGGGAGGCGCGGCATCGGGAAACAACCGGGAGCAGCATTGGGAATACGCTCCGGGAATGCGCTCAACGGGGACCCTGGCCCCTCCCTTCCACCCTCAGGGCTCAGCCAGTTGTTATCGGTCGGGAGCCCTATGCACCCCAGGGCTTCTCTATTGAGAATGCCTTCCAACCCTCTACCCCTCCGTGACGTTGGGACCAAAGAGGGTCAAGGCGAGCTGGCAAGCAGCGTCCGCTTCGGCGAGCGCCGCGGACGCGCCGGCGGCCCCGGGCCGCGCGAGCGCCGCTGCGTGCCTGGCCAGCAGCTCCGCCGCCGCGCCCACCAGCAACACCGCCTCGCGGCGGTCACCGAACGCCAGAAGCTGGAACCAGGCCCATCCGTCCAGCGCGGCGACTTCCTTGCACAGCCGCTCCGCCGCTCCGGAACCAGGCTGTAGCGCCACTCGCAGGAAGGCGGCGAGGCAGGGCAGGGCAGGTAGCCGGCGCTCAGGGCGGCGGCCACGTCGGCGCTGGGCCCGGCGAGCAGATCTGCGGCACGGGGCGGCAACACACCGTTACACTGCGTACAAGGGTAAGTTAGCAGGCCTGAGATGGGGCCGTACTGTTTGCTACATCAACATGCGCAAAAGCGCAGCCCGCACGTCGCATCGTCCCCTGTCCTCTCACCTGTTTCTGCGGTGGGGGATGACAGCAGGTGGCCGATGCCGCTGGTAATCTTCGCAATGGACAGCAGCCCCTGCGCTGCTGCAGAGGCCGCCGCGGTCACGGTGGCGGTGACGGCGCCCCACCACCGGCGTAGGCGGCCGCCAAGGGCCGCGGGCAGGTTTGCCCCTTGGAGCGCCTCTCCGCCCGCCAGCATCGTCCGTGCGCACCGCAGCGACCGCAGGGCGAGCCTCAATGCCGTTACGGGTGGGAGGAGCGCAGATGCCTGACCGCCGCGTGGACTGCTGCCGCCGCGCTTGCTCAGCCCCGCCTGCGCTGCCGTGGCCGTCACACCCGCCGCCAGGCGCAAACAGACCTCAAACGCCGCTGACGTGTTGTGGGGCGGGACGGCGGCGCGCCTCAGCCGGCGCCGTGCAGCCTCACCCCCCGTTACGGCTTCGGCGCAGGCGGCCTCAGCCGCATGGTCTGGGCTGCCCGCTTGCCCCACGGGAGGAAGCTGCAACGGGTGTGCCCCTGTCGCTGCCGCTGCTGCAGCTATCTGACGGCTGTCCGCGCTGAGCTGCTCTTGACCGTCCGGAGCGGCCGGCGGCAGCCCCGGGCTGCGCTCCGGATCCTGCTATGGCCCGTGCGTCTGCTTGCGGGGCTCCCGGCGGTGGAGCGAGGGCTGCGAGCTGCTGGCGAGCTCGGAGACGGCGGGTGGGGCAGAGGCGGAGTCGGAGTCGAAGGCGAAGGCCGAGGCCGCATCGCTCAGTACGGCACTGGGCCGCTGCCGGTCGGTCTTCACGGTTTGCTCCCACAGGTCCAAGTAGGAGTGAAGGGCTTCCAGGTCATCGAGCGCTGCCCCGCGGGGCAGTCGGTGCGCCCGGGGACTTGGCAAGGGCGCAGCCCAGGGCGATGCAGCGGCGGACTTGCTTGGCGGAGAGCTGCAAGCTCGGGAGGAGGATGAGCATGCCCAGGCTGTGGACCTCCAGCGACAAAGCGCGGCGCACCTGAGAGTGGGCTGACTGGGCTCCCGCGTGCGCTTCGTCGGAGCGGCGCATGTGCACCAGGCAGACGTAGAGTTGCAGAGGGCCCGAGGCGGCACGGTCGCCCAGCTCCAGCCACAGGCACATGCCAGCGCCGGGGAGGAGCGCAAGGTCTTTATTGGCAGATGTGATCTGCCTCGGGGCAAGCGTGAGCTGTGGGCCCCGAGCTGCGAAGCTACTGCCGAGGCGCTCGAGGCATTCGATGGCGCGGATTGCGCACCGCCTCTCCGCTGGAGTGCACATTCTTACAGCACATATCGCTAACTTAGAAACGTAGTATATAATGCCGCAGGTAATATGCTTGTAGCTTGTCCGCATTGGCAGTCGTGTATAGGACAGTGGGGAGTTGCAGAGGTTGGGAACGGTTGCAGCGTTGCACGTGGTGACATGGATGGATTGGTGCGGACTCTGGACTGGCCTTCACCAAAGCGACGCGACCAGGGTTGCGGTTTGCTAATATACAAGCAATGTTATGGTTGGCCATGCTCATGCCTATGGACAAGCAAGACAGTGTTTTAGCCTGCGAGCGGGGTACCACGCACGGTCCCATGGCAGCGGCATGCGACCTTTGGATTGAAACGAAGGAGCGCATCCGGGAACGCATCCGGGAACGCACACCGGGAGGGCCCGTCTGCTCGTACACGTGCGACCTCGCCCGCCATGCCCTTTACTCGGCGCCCTGCTGGAAACGTCACACCCTCGGGTGTGTATGTCCGTAGACGTTGCCTTCCCCGTTTCTGGTTCTCATTTTTGCATCCACAACGTTTGCATCCACTTTGCCGGATGGAGCAGTCAGCGACAGCCACGCATTGTCACCGGCGTTCTACTCCCTGTCCCGCACATTCGGGAATAAATGCCCGACGAGTTAGCCCTTCCTGCATCTATTCTACCTTTGTCATCTGGCGGGCAGCGCAAAAGCCACGACTATGCCGTGAGCAAGGTTTAACCCATGTTGGAGACCATTGCTTGCGTGGGAGCAGCAGCGGAGCGCTTGCAGAAACAATTTGTGTCACCTGCCTGACCTTACCGTAGGCGTAAACCGTCATAACATGGAGGATACATACAGCACCAGCGGCCATCACTAACTGAACTTGATGCTTGTCCTCAACCACGCCCCCGAACCCATTTAGCACACTTTATACAGATACAGATACAGATCACAGGCCGTCGCATGTGGAACCTGTCGCCTGGCACGGCACCGGATGCCCTGCCGCGCCCCTTCACAGTGCCCCGCATCACCTCATCGCTTTCTTCATCGCATCAGCACAAACACACAGTCTGTCTTAGCGCTGCTTTCGCTCATGGACACACACAGCGGCTCCGTGACGGTAGACCGCAGGACCCAAGGTATCGCGCCTGCCGCGACCGGCCCTGACGAGGCCAACCATGTCATCAGGAGCCCCGACACGGTGATGCCAACAAGGACAACGCATTGGCCTCCGAGACCGTCGCATTGGCGAAAAGGCAATCCGGCACTGCATCTCGTGGTGTCTGCATACTTTGCACCCGTCCCCACCCGGATTGATCTTCGAACCTGCTTATATATATACCCGCCCGCTCCCAACTCCCGGCCGCTTACAGACGCCCCTGACCCATCCCTCGCTCACAACCCCAGCGCCCGTGCGGCGGACAGCCCCAGGCACAGGCTGAATCCAAATAAGACATGCCACTTGACCGCGAACCGCTTGAGCGGCGCAATGCGAGCGGGCACTGTGTGGTTCTCGTCCGCAAACGCCACCATCTCCCGAGCCGCCGGCGCCGCCAGCAGCGTTGCCGCCGCGGCCGCCAGCGGCAGCGCGCCCGCCACCGTGGCGCCCAGCGCGGCGGCGTGCGTGGCGATGGCCGCCGCGCGCAGCACCCGCCGCCCGCGCTCCGTGCCCAGGCGTACCAGCGGTGAGCGCTTGCCGGCGGCCGTGTCTCCCGCTATCTGGTGGAAGTGGCTGCAAAAGAGAATCACGGTGGTGGTCAGTCCGACCAGCAGAGCGCACGCCCACACGAGCGGCGGCACGCCCGCCGCTAGCGCTGCCGCCGGGCCGGCGGCGCCAGCGGCCGCCGCCGCCGCGGCGGCGGCCGCGCCGCCATCGGGCTGCAACGCCAGGTAGAACGCCGTGGTGGCGGAGGGCCCGAAGGCGAAGAAGCAGAGCGGCTCGCCGAGGCCCTTGTAGGACAGCCGGAAGGGCGGCCCTTGGTACACGTAGCCGCACGCGATGGAGAAGGCCAACAGACCCGCGGGCCGCAGGTCGCCGCCTGGCGCGCTAGCGATGAGGTGGGCGAGCAGGCCCACGCCGGCTGCCAAGAGGGACTTGGCCAGCACCAGGACGGCGGTGCGGCGGGAGGGCCCCCCCAGCAGGTTGACCACGGACTCGGGCTTGGTGTTGTCCACGCCAGTGTTGGCGTCGAACGCGTCATTGCTGGAGGGTGGGGGAGAAGGGGGATAAAAAGAGCGCCCGGAGGGTCAAGAGCGCGGTGTACAAAAAGTGACCCTGCAATAGTCTTGGCTGAGGGTTGAATGCGCAGTGGTTCACACCACAACAGCCTGCAGCATGTCGTTCCCAAAGCGGGTGCGGGGCGGGCGCGGGCCGCGCTCTAGCTGGAAGATACGTAGTATTGACCCTGGTAGTCGTGGAATTAGCGAGCGGTGGCGGAGAAAGTGAAGAACAACCAGGTCTCGAAGCCCATGTACCCTTTGGCGACGGCGCGAAACACAGGAAGACGCCCTGAAGCCCTCTGCCCCCTCAAGGTCTAACCCATCACACGTTACACAGGCCCTGGCCGGTGCCAGCAGCAGTGCATGCCGTGCCCACCTGAGGTTCAGCCACGCGATAACCAGGATGGAGGCGAGCACGAGCCCCCCGACGCGGCCCCATGGCAGCACACCGTGGGTGACGAACACCGCAGCCCCAGCCACCTGCACGTCGACATGGGCTTCCTTGAGAACAGTAGCATACGGTTGCTAATTATTGAGGCGGTTGGCAGCCGCTTTTTTGCCCTCGTGGGGCTATAGCCATGAACCCGGTGACCCAGCGGGTCAGGCGAGGACTCCATCACAAGTCGGGGCTCTGTCAACCGCAGGTGCTCACCAGTACTGGCATGAAGCCAACAGAGTACATGGGCGGCTTGATAGCGGCCATCCAGAGTTTCTTCCTGTCAGTTTGCGCGGCAGCATCGGGGAAGACCGGCACTGGCGACTGCTGCTGCTCCAGCTGAGGCGATACAGCTGCTGATGCAGCGCAAGCTGCTGTAACTGCGGTTGCCGGGGCCTCTGCCTCTGCTTGCACGCAAGCGTCAGCGCCATCACCAGCTGGTTGCGATGCAACAGGGTCGGCGACGACAACGCCCGCTGAACTCTTTGTGTTGCAGCGCAAAGGCGTCTGGGCGCAGCGCTGAAGCGGTGGCCTGTTCGATAGCGCTCGCCGCCATGACAAGAGCGTCAGAGGGCAGTGCTGGGCGCTATATGGAGTGTGCAGTTGCTTGCACGGGTGGGCTTGCAGCGACTGGTGGAGCGCAGACATGTTTTTGCAAGCGCAACTGCTAGATTGCTTGTTCGCTTTATCAACTTGCGAGGTATTAGATTGCAATGTGCGAATAATAGAGCGTAATTGAACAAATGGATTATGTCAGAACAAGAAGGTAACCATCGTTTGCCCGCGGTACTTCTCTGCTGGCTATACAGGCGGCAATTCTTCAGTGCTTACGTTCTGGCTTGCGCGTGTAGGAGAGGAGATGCACCCGTGTACGACAACACCATGTACGGCACACAAGTGGCCCCTATTCCTGCCGCCGAGGCTGATTGCTGTTGGGCCATTGGCAGCCTCCCAGCCAGCCAGCCAGCCAGCCGGCCGTGTGTCTCACCATGTCCCTTGTCCCACGCCACGTCCGCTGCCGCATACAGCAAAAGGCGTGATTGCCATATAGCAAAGGCAATCACGCCTTTCAAACCCCCGCACCCAACTTGCGCAGTAACCTGCTGCCATCCAGCAAGTCATGGGATCAGGCACGTGTGTCAGAGCCGGAAGCGATCGAGGGGAAATGAGGGAGAAGGAATGTCACAGTGCTGTCCAGTGTACACTCAATAATTACTTGTGTCGCTCTCACCGCTGTAAAGTATGCTGTGTGCGCGATAGCGGACGGGCTTCTCTCCTGCTGCTGCCCATTGGACGTCAACGGCCGGCAGCGGAGTCAGGCAGATGGGGAGTCCGCGGCCCCCCATTTTGAAGATAAACAACCCGGCGCCATACCGCAAGCCATGCTGTGTTCAGTCAGTCGTACGTGCGGGAACCTTAGCAGTGGACCGCGAGCCGCCACTGTCTGCTGAATTACTCAGGTCAGTTGGTATGGCGAAAGGACTGTCGGCTGCATTCTTTCGGGCGGAGCCATAGTGCCATACCGCATGCTTCCAGTATCGCTCTCTGTCTCTTCCCCTCCGTCTCCCTCGCTCTTTCGATTGCCTGGCACTCCCGAGCCCTGCCAGCGAGCACATTAAGCAGTCCGCCCCGTCAATCCCATGGATTCTCCTCCTGCCAACCCACAACGAATTGCCAACGGTCGGACTCGGCCTGTGGCAGGAACGGATAACATGGACTCAGTAAAGGATTATCCCAGTGAGGCCGAAACGCCTGTCCTTGCCACTGTGCATGCAGTCGAGAGCATCAGTTAGCTACAGCTGGCTCGCCTGGCTTGCAAAAGAATATAGCCGCAAAGCAAATTGCCAGCCCAGAGTGCAGCAGTTTCACAATACCGGCCGTCACAAGGCCGGCAACAACCGAAATGGATCAACGCAACCACCCACCAACACATGTACAAGCTGTGCCAAGCCCATACCCAAACCCACTCCCAAACCCGAAGTCCCTACTGCCGCACTATGTACGGCATCTTGCATCCGATGGATAACACGGCACGTACGGCGATCCCTAATCCGGAATGTAGCCGGCCTCATCGGCAGACCGGCGTGTGCCGTCGGGCCCGTAGTATGCAAAGTACCACTTGACAAATTCCTCCAGCCCCTTCCGCAGGTTGGTCCTGGGCGTGTAGCCGAGGTCGTTGTGTGCCAGGCTAATATTTGCGTTGGTGCGCAGCACGTCCCCGGTGGGCCCCAGCGGCTGGTAGTTGACGATTGCCTTGGCGCCCAGCAGTTCCTGCAGCGTGTCGACCATCTCCGTCACGGTGTGCACTTGCGTGTTGCCCAGGTTGTACAGCCGATAGGCAGGCTTCACCTGCGGGGCGGGAGGGCGGGCGAGCGGGCAGACGGGCGAGCGGGCAGATGGGCGGGCGGGCCAGTGGGGTGCTGGGTGAGGATGCGGCGGCGGGGAGGGCAGCACGGCCGGCGCTGCCTCCCCCCCCCTCAAGCACATGCAGGTCGACGGAAGAGCGTGTCTGCTGTCGTCTGCGATTTGAGGTGGCCCACACCCGCAAGATTGGGTCAATTTGTCACAGGATGCGACTTGTTCTACCTACGCCTGCGTGGGCATCGAGTTTGCCATGTAGCCTACGCAACACCATGCCCTTCACGCCAGCCTTGTTATCTTCCCTGCCAGGCGTTCGTTCGCTGAACGAACGGTCACAAAAAACCCCACCGATCTTTCGGTGGAACCCGCCCTGCGGGCGGGATCTTTCGTTCAGCCCATAGCAGGGTCCTGCTAGAAGGGCCCTGCCGTTCGTTCACACCACCGAACGGGGATCCTGTGCGTTCGTCCAAAACCACCAAAACGGCCATTCGTTCGTTCGTTCGGACGATCGGGACGAACGAAGATACCATGGCTGCTTCACGCGCTCAGTTACGGCGGACTTCTAGCATGACCCACGGCGCCTCGCATCAGTGCCACGCGCTGTCGACAGCCTCCCTCCCTCTCAATGCCACGCCACGTTACGCCCTCGCAAAGGTGGCTCGGGATCCGTGAGCTTCTTTCGATAGTACCTCCGGAACTCTTTGCCGGCCTTTCGGATGGGTCCCTCCCTCTCACACCGCCCGTCAAAACCAAGGAGGCCAACAAATGCATTCACCCCTGGTGCGATGCCCGCTACAGCCCTCCGTCGTGAGCGCAGCAGCCGCCCCGCACCTTCGGGTCCGCGGAAGGCGGTGATGTGTCCAGGGACGCCAGCACCCCGCTGACGATGTCGTCTATGAAGGTGAAGTCGCGGGCGAGCTCCGTGCCGTTGGGCCCCTGGTGAAGGCGGGCGGCAGGGGTTCAGCGACCAGCAGGTGCTCCCGTCAGCTGGCTAAGGTAGACAGGTGCGTGGTGCTGGCAGCGGTGTGCATGGTGCCTTGGGGCCACTCCCCCTTCGTCAAACCACTTAGGCACGCAAAGACCCAGGCCGCAGCCCGCCCTACTGGTGAGGCCGCGTCATCGGGTGCGTTATGTCCGTAGGGGGTGCATGTGGGCCCCTCGCATGTGGCCCTCTCTTTCTTTGCGGCCTACAGGTACGCAAGTAGAGAATCATACCATGCTGGTCTCGGCGGCGGCACCTTGCTCACCTGGAACACCCGGATGGGCTTCCCGTCCAGGATGTTCCGCGTGAAGGCCATGACGCTCATGTCCGGGCGGCCCCACGGGCCGTACACGGTAAAGAAGCGCAGGCCTGCGGGCGTGGGCGCGGGCGTGGGTGGGTCCCGCATTGTCGCACGCAGCAGCACACTCTCAGCCGCAGGCCGCAGTTACTATCCTCGCCTTGACTTCTACGGTCCTACGGGCTGCGGCGTGAAACCTGAGTACCCCGACGCCAACATGTGCGGTCCACTCCAGGTGCATGTGTGACGGTCGCAACCGTACGACATAGCTGGGCGTGGTGCACCTCAGGACAAGGTGCACAACATAAGGGCCTTCACGGTGCGCCGTACGCGTATGCGTGCGCCGCCGTCCCCGCTCACTCACAGCGCACCTGTCACGGACATGTTGTAGATGTTGTAGTAGGAGTGCGCCAGCATCTCCAGGCCGCGCTTGGTGGCAGCGTACAGACTGGCCGGCTGGTCTGCCCGGTCGTCCTCGGCGAACGGGAACCGCCTCGACAGCCCGTACACGGAGCTGGACGAGGCGTACACCAGCGAGGGCATGGGTTGCTGCGCCCGCATCGCCTCCATCAGCACCACACTCCCCGCCAGGTTGGACTGGATGTAGGCGAGGGGGTTCCGTGCGGCGTAGCGGACGCCCGCCTGGGCCGCCAGGTGCAGCACGTGGGTGAAGGGGCATAGCCGGAAGAGTTCGGCGACCCCCGGCCCGTCGTTGAGGTCCAGCCCCAGAACCGGCACGCCCAGGCCGCTCAGCGACTGCGCACGAGCGCGCTTGAGGGAGACGGGGTAGTAGTCGTTGAAGTTGTCCAGGCCGATCACGACCTCGCCGCGCGCCTTCAACTGCTTGGCAGCGTGGAAGCCGATAAACCCGGCTGCGAATATGGGGAGGGACCGGGGATGGACGATTGAGGCGGTTACGGCGGTTGAGACGGTTGTGGTGGTTGGAGCGGTGGGGGCAATTGAAACGGTTTTGGCGCGTATACATTACGTTGGGCGGTTCCATAAGAGGCAGCGATTGCGAACTTAGCAGCCACGCAGCACCTACCGGCCCCCGTCACCAGGTAGCGCTTCCCGGCGCCGTCCCCGCTGGTCGCGCAGGCCTCGTGGATGAAGGCCCTGCCCCGCGATGTGAGCGGATGCATCCCGCGCGGCACGGAGGGGCCGGTCCACAGTGCGCCAGGCGATAATCTGAAGCGCGGCGCCATGAAAGCGGTCATGGCGTACAGGAGGAACCCCGTGCATAGAGCCATGGACAGGATGACCATCCGCCGGTTGCCCAGCCGCCCCGTAGCGCATTGCTGCTCCTTCAGCAGCAGCGTGGATAAGTTGCTGGGCGCCATGCGACGACTGGAATCAAGCAACTGCCAGAGGCTCGGATAGGGGGACGTCTGGTAGGGTACTGCCGCAGAGCCGATCCGTGCAAGGGCCGAGGCTCGGTCAACTGATGTCGAGTCACTGGCCGTGATCTCAGCTTAGGTTTGAAGGTGCCTCATCACGCCTGCTAGGGGGCGCGGCAGTGCGTGTGTCATGGCATGCCAACACCAGCGGAAAGACGTCGCCTCGTTGGGACCACATACCCATCTTAACACCTACCTGAGATATACTGTGTGCCTTATGACGTGACATTCAGCTCCATTTTGTTGCTGAGGCTCCAACACGAGTCTGCATTGTCTACTTGGCAAGGGATCTTACAAGCAACGCTTTATTTAAACGTACCTATATACGCTAATTTGATCTATGATGTTGACGTGCGTGGATTACACCGTTCTGGCAGCAACTGCAAGGTAGGCGAGCCGTCGCGGACGGTTGGGCAGTTGCAGCAGGATCACATTGATCAGGTAAGCAGCTCTTAAATGATTATTTGCGCTTATTGATGTATTATAATCGGCGACGGTTGCAAGCCGCAGCGACTCAGCTGTCATGCTCTCAAGAGCAACCTGGCAACGTGCGCAACAACAGCCCCATTCAGCAAACACGATCGGTGCTATATACAATACCACATCATTAACGGCATTGGACGAGTCGGCCGAGCTCCTGCTGACCGGTTTCCCACCAACCAGTTACTCGCAGCAGAATAACATTTAACATAGTCATGAACTTATCTGCGGCCCGGGGCTTGGTCAGAGGACGCAGTCAATATCCTGTGGTCAAGCGAAGTAAGTAGGTGATCGAGTCGCAAATCCTGCTGCGTGAGGGGAGACGTTCCCTTGCTACTGCGTCAGCTGCATCAGCTGCGTCCCCCCTGCGTCTCCCTCTCCTGCTGCTGCTTACACACAGCAGTTGGTGCCTGCGAGGAACTCGGCACTCCAGGAATGCTCGGCGCTAATCGTCCGTGCATTGCGCAACACTACACACGTGCTGTAGTTGAAAGCGCTGGTGCTCCGTCCGCACGCTGGGCGAGGCAGGGCGACCGGGAACGAATGACACGCCACGTCCGCCCGGCCCTGCGCAGCGGGTGCAGCCGGATGGAGCAGTAGGAGCAATGCAGGCTGTACCCGGTCGTTGGTGGGTCAGTGCACTCCATTGACATGCCCCGGACCCCAGGTGGCTTTATGCTGCTGGCCCACGGCGGATATGTACGCCATGATTGACTGACTTGACCGTTGGCCGTTGGCAGACACCAGCACGACACGTACGGCGACAGGGCGCAGTAGTGCAGATGCACAATCCTGCCTCTGTCGCGCGTCCCAGGGTGCTCTTTTGCGTGAAGGCCAGGACTTGGGTAGAATTGAAGTAAGGATACCCAGGAAGTTGGATTGAATAGGAAAACGGCTGTGATTTGTGGGCTTGTAATGTTATACACAAGCGGACCATGAATATCAACGGCAACATAAGCCCTAATCTCCCTGTACGGCAATGTAGTCCACCGGTTGATCCTGCAGCTTGGCGGTTGAAGCAAGGTGCTAAAAATACACCCCTTCAACATACAGGCTCCTAGCTGGGCGAGGAAGTTGGGGATCCATCCAACCTACCCGGGTGAATGAAACCGATCAACTGAGTGTGGGCCTTCACCCGTCGTGCCGTGATATGGCGCCGCGTACCACGCACATCCTCAACGGCTGAACCTCACGTCTTGCACGCCAGCATGGGCTGGCGGAACATAGGCATGTCTAGTGCACAAACTGACGACCGCAACATTGCATGCGCGGCGATAAATGTTTGCCGCGGAGGCCTACTACTGATGATTGGCTAACGGTCGGTACTCGGTAACAAGAAGAGACAGCAGAAACAGGGAAGCCAGCTCTACGGGTCATATATACTGGCGGAGGGCACAACAGTTCCCGGTAGGGAGTTTGGATACAAGGACATGTCGACTGCTGCTGCTGCTGCTACGCGTCATGCGGCCCGGCTCAGTTCTCGTTACCCCCCTCGGGGCCTCCCCTCCCAGGTCCCAGCCCGCATCCACATGCATCTATGGACACACATCGAACTAACGCCGCCCTCACAATCACACGCAAGCGCCGCGTTGCCCCTCCCATGCGGTATGGCGGCACGGCAGGCCGCTCCTTGCTATGGCCTCCGCATCGGGCTGACCAAGCGCCGACGGATCCTGAAGCGCCTGCAGGCCCGTGAGGTTGCCCATATCGGTCCGCAAAAACATGGCCTTGAGATTCTTGAAGAGGCTTTCCTTCGCGTCGTTGGGCCCGAAGCAGATCGCGTGCACGTAGAGCCGCCGGTTGGATCCGCCGCAGATGTCGGAGTTGTGGCGGGGTTTGCAGTGGTGTTCGGGTCCGTACTGCATCGGATGCGGCGTGAGGGCGGCCATGCCGGCGTTCTGGGCTGCACGGCAGGTGACCTCGGTGCAGCAGGGGGCCCAGGTGCGGTACGACTGAGCCGTCATGGCGATTTGGGTCTGCATTAAGGCAACCGAAGGGCACGAGGGATGTATTAATACTCCCTTGTTTTGGAGGAGCAGTCGTGGCCTGCCTGCAGTTTTTGTTTTGCGGGCAGGTACGTTTGGTACGGTATGGTCTAGCTGCCGGTCAAGATAGCCATAAATCTAGCACAAGCAGGGCGACGCAGCGCTCAGCGGCTCAAGGGTGGCCGGCACCCAATCTAATTGTTTGTTGCATCACGGCGGGCGGGCCAACGCGCGCGCATGCATTTCCTGCAGCTCGCGCAATGGCGCTGCTAGCCCGTTTGCAGCCGCACGCGCACATGACCGCCCGTGGACCTCCCTGGCGCCCTGTCGTCAACACCTGCTGCATTTTGGCGCCCAAGTAAATTCCCGTGCCCGCGCCTGTTGCCACCGACTGAACGCGGAGTTGCCCAAAGAAGCACGATCAAGGAAGGCGGCGCAGGCTCTGCCGTATCAATCCGTTCCAGATCACACAACCCGCTGTACCCGGTCCGTGCCAGCAAGCTGCGCAAGCGTCCTGGTGCCCACACCACGCTTCCCTCCCCACGCTGGTGCCCCGGTCCTACCATCGATGGCATCAAACAGCCCAATGCCGCCCATGCTGTTTGCCGCACAGCTGATTCGTGGCCCCTTCCATTAGCTTCTGCCAGCGCACCCAGAGACGCACCTGGACTCCCGTGGGTTTGTACGGCATGAGCGAGTCAAGGAACTTGATCACACGCTCATTGGAGCGCAGCAACTTGACTCCCCCGTTGATCAGGAACAGAGGGCTGCGGTTGGGCCTCAGCGACTCCTCCTTCATCATGCTGCCGTCGGCCGCGTTGTTGCTCCAGCTGAAGACCTGCGAGCGCCCGGGCAGCGCCGGTGTGCAACTCTGTCATGTGCATTTGAGGGTTTGGTCGGGAGCAAGATGCTGCGCCTCGTGCGCATTAGCATTCGCTTCAGTGCCTAGCAGATAGAGGCTAGCAGTGCATGTCTATTTGCTAGCGTTCTGTGTATGCATACTCAGCAGCCCTGACCTCCAAAAGAATCCAATTTCAGTCCGGCCTGCCGGCGTGCCGTACGCGCGCATCCGCAGCAGCCGGACCAAACAAGCCCCCACAATCAGCACACCGCCTCACCACCTCCCTCATATCCCCATCAGCCTTGCCGCGCCACCGCACGGTGCTACTTACCACCCTCGAGCACATCCTGCCTCACCTTCCGTATGGCGGGCATGACGGGCCGCAGGTAGGATACGTCCAGGTCGCTGAAGTGGATGTTGAAGCCGGTGACGAGTGTGTCCCGCAGCACCAGTAGCCGGGCCCAATAGATGTCTACTTTGGTGCGCGTCTTTGCGTAATGCGTGGCGTTGTAGCAAGGGAGCCGGTAGCGGAGGCAGTCTTCCACCGCGGCGGGAGTCATGGCGGCAACGACGTAATGGTCAGACTTGCCGAACACTCGGTACGAGTATATGGTGTTGAGCGCCAGGCGAATCAGCTTGACGTCCTCGGGCGTGCCAACACGGCCGTCTGCCACCGAGAGGGGGAACACCGTGACCCACTTGTCCGACGATGCCCGCAACCTGAGGAGCTCCGTGAAGTTGTTGAGGAGGTGGGTGTAGGGGGAGACCCACCCAGGCGGCTGCAACCAGGGCACCGTGACCATCGTCGCGTTGGTACCGTTGCCCAGGTTAATACTCTGAGGTTCCATAGCGAGCATACGGCGGTCGTCTGCAGTGGGGCTTCCGCTTTGTTGCAACACAGTCTGCACTTGAAGGCCCGCGTTTGTTTGCAAAGCTGCCGGTGACGATGGGGCGGGATCTTCAAGGCATGTCGCGCGCGGCGACAGCATAGCTGCCAAGAGAAGCAAACAAACTGGCAACGACAACATGTCTGCTGCGCTCGGCCGGTGCTTGCCGAATTTGCGACGCGCTCTTGTGCCCATTCCGATGGCGAATGAGGAGTGACGACCACTTGACCACTAACTGGACGCATAGCGCCTTTGTGATATGAGATTGTTAAGTGGAAAATCTAGTCGACGTTGCAACTGGTGCAACTCCACAACGACCCAACGGCCCGTCGGTTTGGCAACTGCTGTCTCGTGGGAGAATGGGGTCGAAATAGACGCTAGACACTAGCTATATTGTGACCTTGAATTTGCGACGAGTCACTGATGGCAGCAGATAATGGGGTTTGCGGATCTGGCGGACCCCCACGGAGCAACGCGAGTACTGCCGGCCAACTCCAAGCTCGATAGCCAAAGTGTCGCCATCTACCACTTCAGATTTCTCTTGGACTCTTACGTGCACGGCCACAGACCCCACGCCGTCTGGGCGCAGGATATCTGTCTATGGGCTGTCGAAGAAAGGTCGGCCCAGGGGAGAGACAAAGGTCTCCCCTGGGTCGGCCTGTACCTGCCTGTTCGACAGCTGCAGTGCCGATACCAGGAATTGCCAGGAGGACCCCAGACGTTGCGTAGCCGGGTAGCGCTGCACGACGCTGGCCAGGCAGCTGCAGGAGACGGACCAGGCGCTTGGAATGCGCTCGTCCACCACAGGTGCCGGTTGCATGCCAAAAAAAGAGAAATCTGCAGAGAAAGAGGGAGCCCGCCTCTACCGTCATACACGCCCGAAGGCGCGACGTTTCCAATAGGGCGGGCGGGTATAGAGCAAGACATATGACGTTCGTCCCGGCCCTTCCCATGCCCCGTCCCATGCCCTTCCAAAGACCCGAATCCATGCTCTAAATGTTTAAGATAGCATCACTGTCCATCATCAAAGAGCACCCCACGTTCCCTGCGTGCGATGCAGCTGCTACGGAAATTGCATCGCGTGTACCAGCCCTTCTAAACAAGCTCTCACTGTCATGTTCCCGACATGGTAGACCGGACAATGCGCGCCGCACCGCTGAAGGACGTGAAGGTCACAAACTCGACGAACGCCCTGCCTGCACGCCGAGACGCCTCCAGCGCCTTCCGGGCCTTGGATCCCTTGCGGCCCATTTCCGACGCACGCTACCCCGCTTCAACATAGACGATCGAATGCCTACAGCATTGGCGCCGTCTCCCCTTAACGTTGCGTTCAAGAATGCATGGCTAGGGCGGCTGCTGGGTTTGTGCGGCTCGTGCAAACTTGCGGGCTTGCAACAAGCGGTCAACCTTGCTATCTACACGGAAAGAGACTTACATGCCCCCGTGATCTCCCAGCTGTAGGGGCTGGGGTTGGTGACGGGGCAGGTTTCTCGGGGCACGTTTTCAGGAACCCACGTAAGTGGTGTACGTATATTAGTCAGCGCTCAGCAGTCCATCCATCAGCTTCTATAACATACATGCCAACATGGCTACCGATACTCTCTGTCCCAGGATGTGCAAGTCCCAACAGCAACCCCATTCTCCTGTACGGCGATATTGGTCACCCGGCTGATAGATCCTACAATGCTGTAATGTTCTAAAAAGGCATGTACCTTCATACGGGTCCTAGCGGGGTGAGCAAGTTGGGAAAGTAAGAAGTCCCGTTTCTTGCTTTCCATAGTTGGCTAGGACAGCGGTGTACGCTAGCCCGTGCCGCGCGCGAGCGCCATAACACCACCAAATGATGTACCATGCACGAGAGGCCCGCCTAACGCCCGAATGACAAACAAGAGCAATGCAAGAATGTTGCGGAGCGCACTACTGGTAACGGTATCGTACATGGTGGCTGATACTGCGTGCCGCCGTTGGGCCAGCACGCCGCGGCTTTCCCGCTCCCGCCCACTCCTCTCCCGCCCCGGTCTCCCCTCCAGGTCTCCCGCCCCGGTCTCCCCTCCAGCCCACACAGCCTGGTTATCTTCCATTTTGGGGATTCGTCAGGCCGCACGTTTCCCCTTCCTCCGGAGGCCACGAAATTCGTTTGGCTGGGGACGATTTCGCCCCAACGGGACCGTGCCGTTTTCGTAAACGTTTCGAGGGGTGCTGCCAGTGGTGCAAAACGAAAACCAAAGCATCACACAGAT
>LSYV01000007.1:3326929-3375915 GCA_001584585.1 Gonium pectorale | reverse complement strand
CGAAAAAACGTTTAAGATAACCAGGCTGAGCCCACATCCCCAAACCCCCAGGGCATACAGCGGACGCGGCCCTCTCACTACACGCAGGCGGCATGTTGCCTATCCCACGCTTTGTCGCGGCACGGCAGGCCGCTCCTTGCTATGGCCTCCGCATCGGGCTGCCCCAGCGCCGACGCATCCTGAAGCGCCTGCGGGCCCGTGAGGTTGCCCATATCGGTTCTCAGAAACATGATTCTGAGCTCCTTAAAGTGATCCTCCTTCGCCCCACTAGCCCCGTGGCAGATTGCGTGCACGTAGAGCCGCCTCTTGGAGTCGCAGGGCGTGAAGCCCTTGCCGGCAGCCTGGCAGAAGTCGGATCCGTACGGCACCGGATGCGGCGTGATGGCGGCCATGCCGGCATTCTTGACGGCGCGGCAGGTGACCTCAGTGCAGCAGGGGGCCCAGGTGCGGTACGACTGGGCCGTCATGGCGATTTGGGTCTGCGCAAGCAGAGGTAGTAAGGTGCACGAGGGCCAGTTAGTAGCCGGTATGGTAATGTTGTAAACATTGATTGCGGAGATGCGGAGGGTGTGCGTGCTGGGTTTGGGAGCTGCGCATTGTTTGCACCTCCCCCGGTCTGGCTAGCACAAGCAGGGCTGCGCACCGTTGAAGGAATGGGGGCCACAAACGCTCTTGTACTTCCTTCAACGCATGGAAGCGTTTGTAGTTGTGCATGCACGAGCCCGCCCGTGGCCTTCCCTGGCGCCCTGTTGTCAGCGCCTGCCTTTGGGCCCACATCCACGTCACCAAGTCCGTTCCCAAACAACGAGCTGCACGACACCCCGCGACTGCTTCCTTCCCCAGGCACATTCCCCCTACCGCCGACGGCCCATACATACGAACGCCGCCCTCCGCACCCCTTGTGCTGGTCCCGGCCTTTCCGAGGTATGGGTACGCATAGTCCCCAGTGCCGTACCTCGATCCCCGTTGATTTGTGAGGCATCAGGGAGTCCAGGAGCTTGATCACACGACTGTTGGAACGGAGAAACTTGACTCCCCCGTTGACCATGAGTAGAGGGCTACCGTTGGCCCCCATCGACTCCTCCTTCATCATGCTGCCATCGGCCGCGTTCTTGGTCCAGGTGAAGACCTGCGCGCACCCGGGCAGCGGTATGCAGTCGTGGATGGTTCGCAAGGTGCGAAAGGTTGGTTGGGGCACCTGAGCTTGTGCCTCTCACGCACGCATACATGGTTACTACGACAGTGCCCAGCGGCCCGTGCCTGCTAGCGGGCAGGTTACACGGTTTATTCCAAGCTCCGACCGCAGCCAGGTTTGCGGACCTGCCGCACACACGATGCCTGCAGCAACCAAGTCCTAAAAACAAACACTCAACACACGCATCTTCTCCGTACCCCAATGCCTTTCCAATCCCACGCACGGCCGCGCTGACATCCCTATTTCGCAGACACAGTCTGCCCTACGCACCTTCCGTATGGCGGGCATGACGGGCCGCAGGTAGGATACGTCCAGGTCGCTGAAGTGGATGTTGAAGCCGGTGACGAGTGTGTCCCGCAGCACCAGTAGCCGGGCCCACTGAACGTCTGCTTCGGTGCGCGTCTTTGCGTAATGCGTGGCGTTGTAGCAAGGGAGCCGGTAGCGGAGGCA
This sequence comes from Gonium pectorale, assembly GCA_001584585.1. Taxonomy (NCBI): domain Eukaryota; kingdom Viridiplantae; phylum Chlorophyta; class Chlorophyceae; order Chlamydomonadales; family Volvocaceae; genus Gonium; species Gonium pectorale. Next base: position 3,374,270 of record LSYV01000007.1, on the reverse strand, counting down.
GTCTTCCACCGCGGCGGGAGTCATGGCGGCAACGACGTAATGGTCAGACTTGCCGAACACTCGGTACGAGTATATGGTGTTGAGCGCCAGGCGAATCAGCTTGACGTCCTCAGGCGTGCCGACGCGGCCGTCTGCCACCGAGAGGGGGAACACTGTGACCCACTTGTCTGACGATGCCCGCAACCTGAGGAGCTCTGCGAAGTTGTTGAGGAGGTGGGTGTAGGGGGAGACCCACCCAGGCGGCTGCAGCCAAGGCACGGCTGCGTCGTTGCCGTTGCCCGGGCGTATGTTTTGCAGTTCCATAGCGAGCATACGGCGGTCGTCTGAAGTGCGAAAGCTCCTTTGTTGCAGCACAGTCTGAGTCTGCACTTGAAGGTCAGTCTTCGCTTGAATGTCCGCAGGTAACGATGAGGCGGGATCTTCAAGGCACGTCGCGCGCGGCGTCAAAATCGCAGCTGCGAAGAGCATGGCAAATGGCAATAATGCAATGCTCAGCCTGCAGCCGGATTCGCGAGGCATTCGTCTTGTGTCCAATCCCATCTTCATGTTGAGCTAAGTCTTGCCACGCCTTGGTGCCATATTCCTTGAACAGTGTGTCGCATGATACCTATCCATGATGCCTAAGCTGCAACTGGAGCAACTCCCACAACAGCCCCAACGGTCAGACGGTTCCGCAACTGCTGTCGTGTGAGCAGAGGCTGTAGAGCCCCCATGCCCATCTTGTGTCGATTAGCTGTCTATGAGCTGTCGGATAGAATTTAATTTGTTGCCAAGGTGTCGCTAACGGTAGGAACCTGTCAGACAGTTAGGGACAGTTGCCATGCCCATTCGGCGTGGACAACGCATAGTCGGACAGGGCTGCACTTACAGCTGTACCCTAGCACCTGGCCCCCCGCAAACGCGCGCATATGCCTTTCAACAAACACAAAGGCGAAAACGGGTCGCCTCGCTCGACCGCTTCGAGCAGCACCGTTCCCTTATAATACTGCATTGTGTGTACGAGCCATCCTGCAGCAAATGCCCCCTCGCCCGCATGATGCCCATAAGATAGGGCCCGCGACGCGCGCCTCATCGCCTGAAGCTCACAAACTCGACGCCCTGCTCGCTCTGCCCGCCCGCCGAGCCGCCTCCGGCGCCTCCCGGGCCTTGGCTCCCTTGCGTCCCGTTTCCCCGCTTCGACAGAGACAACCTACTGCCCGCAGCTTTGGCGCCGCCTCCACCTTGCGTCGCCGACGGCTGTGACCCATAGGCAGCTCCGGCCCACCCTGCCGCTGAACCAGCTTTCGGCGGCCCATCCCCGCCTCCCGGCACGGACCCAGCTCCATTAGGCACCCAGCCGCTTCCACCAGAGCCTCCGTTCCGCCAGCCCTCCGCGCCCATGTTGCTGCCCATCCCGCCACCGCCACCTCCAGCGCCAACGGCCCCGCCCGGCGGGCCATAAGCGGGCGGAGGCCCAGTCGCCCCTCCCCAACCTGTCCGGTTTCCTGGCGCAACCCAGCCGCCCTGGAGGAGGGACGAGTAGTACGAACTAGGTTAATGTCGGTGCCACGGGCACCAAGGCTGTCGTGCGCCTGTTGGGGCGCTGTCCAAACCGGTGCACGAGGGCCACCACAAAACAGTGTCCGCCGCGGTATCGAGCTAGGTACGCACAAGAGCAAAATACACAATGTAGACGTTTGCTAACAGAACAACATGTGACACAGTCCGTCGAGGACAGCCTTTACCTGCTGCTGCTGGTATTGCGGCGGCACCGGAGGTCTCTGGGCTCCATGCTGCGGCTGGGGCAGGCCCCCGCTGCCACCGCCCCCGCTGCTCCAGCCGGATTGCTGTTGCTCCCGCCCATGGGTTGGCCACGGCTGCTGCTGGAAAGCCGGGGCCCGCGGCGGCAGCCCAGGTGCAGGTCCTGGGCCCCCGCTGCCAGCGTCCATGGCAGCAGAGGAACCCGGCCCCGGAAACTGTGGGTGCTGTGGGTGTTGAAGTTGTGGAGGCTGGACGGACGGCGGCGCACATCGGAAGGTGTCGAACGTGCCGCCCTGCTGACCGGTGTTCGGCCGCTTCGCACCTGCGGTCGGCGTGGATAACGGAGCAGGGCGGCACGGCGTGCAACAAACATCATTTGACCCCCGAACGCCACGCGGCAAAGGATGAGGACGACGAGCACGTCAGAAACAACCCTGAATAGCCTGACTGAAAGCCCGCGACCCACCTGCAGCGTAGTCGTCGCCGGCGGCTCCCGGCCGGCCCCGCGGCGGCTGCACGGGCGGCACGACTCCTCCGAGCTCCTCATCTACACGCCCGCCCTGCCGCAATGCCGCGCTGGCGGGGCCCTCCCGGCTGCGCTTGGCGGCCCCGCCTTGAGCAGCGCCCGCACGCGCCCCCGCCCCCAGTCCGGCCGGCCCGGCCGGGGCACTGGGGTCCGCCTGCGTCACGCCGATGGCACCTGTGCGTCGCATTGTCATGGCCAAGACCAAGTATTACCGGTTTGGAAGGGAAAGAAGAGACGCCAGGTCGGAAGTACAGCTTGCGATCACAACTGGGCGTGTTGCGGCTGGTTCCCCGACAGATGACAACCTGCCGGCTTACCGTCTGCCGCCCCGCCTCCGCGAGAAGCTGCGGTGGCTCTGTGCAGCTTGTCCTCGTGCAGCACAAACTGCATGTTGGCGACCGTTTGCCCCGCCGTGATGGCCTCCATGTATTGGAGCTTGGCCTGCAGACGGGCGGCATAACAGGCAGCCGGCCGTCAGTGGACAAAGCCTGTATTGCAGCAGATTCAGCAGCAAGACTCCTGGTGGGCTGATACGAGAACGGCGGCTTTAGCTGGTAGCCTGCAGCGGACAGCCTAGCGGGCGATCCGGCTTAGCGAGAACGCACCGAGGGCACGGTGAGGGCGGCGGCGCGCCGGCCCTTGCGGGACCCTGGCATAGCGTGAAACATCGCGCAGCGGGTTGAACGAGGACACACGAAGGTATGCGCGCATGACTTCTCAGCCGCTCTGCAGGGCGTGGTGGGGTATTGCCTAGGCGCGCAGGCGCGCACGGCGTTTGTCCCGGAAAGCCTTACCCAATGCTGACCCCACCCAACAATGCGCATTCCCATACGGTTAAGCTTTCAGACATTGCTACAATACGCTGCCATCGCCCTAGTGGTTCCATCACACACGCGCGCACACATGCAGACCTCATGCGCCTTCTCACGCCCCCTTCATCCTGTCGCCCGGGATTTCAGTCCCACAAACCCTTCATACATCCGATTACAGCGCCGGCTCCCCACCTGGTCGAGTACCGCAATGATGTTCTGACCGTGCGTCTTCTTGCGCAGCTCGGAGAAGCCTACCAGTGTCAGAGCCATCAGCTCATCGAGGGTGCGGGGACGCGTCCTGCACGCGGGGCAACGAGGGCCCCATGGGCATGCCTCTCGTGGACAGACGTGGCTCAACTGTGCGAAGACCGTAGGCGCTAGCCTCTTGCACTTTATACTGCGGCCACCAAGCACGCGTATGGCCGCGCTGGTGCCATGCAGGGCGTGAAAAGTGTCCATCCTGCCCTACGCCTGTATGATGCCCTTTCACGACGAAACCGCTGACCCTATGACCCCTCCTTTGGGGATCCTGCCCGTTCCAACACAAGCACGGGATCTTTGCAGCTGTGACATGCTGCACGAGAGAGCATCTCACCTGGCCAGCTGGTTGACTACTGGCGCTGGCAGGATGGCCTCTCCCTTCTTGCCGCGGTCGCTGCCGTTCCGCGCCAGCCAGCCGCGCAGCTGCACCAGCGCATCGTACACCAGGTGAGCAAGCGGCTCGTCCCGTTCCGTCAGCTCGCTCGACACACTCGCGCCGCCGACTGCGGCCGCCAAGCCGGCGGAGACGCCGCCACTGGAGGAAGTGCCGCTGCCGATTGCTGAGCGGGCGGCACCCGCCGCCGAGCCGCCGCGGTGCGGCGCGTTGCGAGTGGCGGGCGGGGCGCCCTCGCCGATAATCTCCACGTCACTGTCAGCGCCGCCGCCGGCCCAGTCGTCCTGGAAGCCCTCCGCCGCCGCCTCGTCGTCGTCTGCGCCCCAGTCCGCGATCCAAGCCGCCGCTGCCGCGGCGCCGCCATTAGCGCCGGGGCGCGCACCGGCCGCCATGCCACGCCCACGGCTTCCGCCGGCAGCGCCAGGCGCGTCCAATCCCGCTGTGTCGTCTTCGGCAGCAGCCGCTGCGGCGCCAACACGGGCGCGGGCGCGTACGCGTCCCTTGGCGCCCGCCGCCGCCGAGCCGTTGGCGCTGACTGCGAACTGCATCTCAACCTTGAGCGACCCACGGGCCAGCTGCTGCGCGAGCTGCTCGTTGACCTGCAACCGTTTAGTATGGCAAGCACAGTACAAAGTACGTCACACAAGCGTTGACAAGAGTGTGCGCATACGAAGGTACCTGCGAACTGCCATTGTTTGATGCCAAACGCGCTTGCGAGCAGGCTCGGTCCCAGCCCCCAGCGGACACCAACTCCTAATCTCACCTTGATAGCGGACGTCATCGTCTGATACGCATTCTCCTGCGGAATCAACGTGGGGCATACGAATGCATGGGGAGGAAAAGGTTACGGCCAAGGGCTGTACCACAGCGTCCGAGGAAGCGAAGATGCTCACATTGTCCTCCACACCTCTAGGTGGCACCCTCTACGTTGCACGGCGCATCTTCTGCGTCTGCCCTGCTTGAATTTCTGGCTCATGCGGTCAGGTGCCCCGCGGCTTTTGAGGTGGCCGACCCCCGAACGCTGCGTCAGTCCACCAAGCCAGCACATCTCCTCCATGCGCCCCACCTAGTCGCCATTTCAGCCCCGAGTTGCGGTGTCTGCCCCTTCCCTGGCGCCTCCTGGCCCCAGCTACAGGCACCCCATTCACCTGCCGGTGCGTCTCCTCCGCCAGCACGTTCATGGCCAGCAGCTTGCGGATCAGGCGCTGCGCATCGCCCTGTGTACGCGAACATTAGCCGTTCCAGCCAATTACACATAACCCGTTCGAGAGAGGTCTGGGAGGTTTAATGCAACGCACTGCATTATATGTCGAAAGAAGCATGCGTGGCAGTCCGGCACGAGGTACACGCGCGCCGCACGCAGCGCGCGCACGCGACGTAGGCTTTGCAAGCACCCAGAGCGGAGTATTCGATCCCTGTTTTACTTCGGTCATTGCTAATGAGCAGGTGCCGCCACCACCGGGGTGTGCCGCCCCTGCGAAGCGCTGTATAAGTGCGACCGCACCTTGGCCATGGACTTGCCGGCGCCGTGCAGCGGGAGGTTCGTGTGGCCCGCCGCCTTGACCTGCAAGAGGACAAAAACTCGGAGTGAGAGCGGACAGGCACAAAGGCCTTGGGAGTCTGTAACAAACCCGTGCATCGCCTGCTCCGGATATATCGAAGGGCGCGTAGCCCTCTGAATGGCGCGCTGAACATCACCCCCTGATGCTGGGGGTGATTTAGGGGCTCAAGCACTGACAGCAAGCGTCTTTATGCCTAGCAGCATGTATGAGCCCGGCCAAACGCATTAGGAAACATGACATGTGTGCGAGCCCCAGAGGCGGGCGGCGGCCGAGGGGCGCTGGTGCCCAGGGCTCGGAAGCCAGCAGCGGCACTCGCATCCCGGCACCAAGGCCTGGGGACTGCCGCCAGCTCGCACGCGCCCTTGCCCCTTCCCACGCCAAGCGGAGCGGGATCGGCACGCGGGCGCTCGATGTTGGCACCGTAAAATACGGGCGGCAGGGGTCTCATTGCCGCCCGGGAAAATCAGTGCCGGATAACGAGGGGCCCAGTGCTCATGCAGCGTGCCCAAAACATTACGTCGCGGAGGTCACTAGGTTGGAGGGCGTTCTCAGTAGAGAAGCCGGACCTTACATAAACATGGGGCGGGCAGCCGCTTCTCGATACGCGTCCTATGGTAACTCCGGGGGATCTAGCGTCTGGAATCAGGCCGACCGTTCGATGTTACTACGGCCCACTGCCTTTCTTCGCTGCTACGGCCCATGCTGCCACAGTTGCGCCGCCCTACTCACGTCCTTGGACATGGAGCCCCGGAAGACGTCCACCACGTGCGATGCGCTGAAGCGCTGTCCGGCTGAGCGCACCAGGTCCACCAACTGCCGCGCGGGACCTGTCAGGTCGCGAACCTCGTACTGCAGACCGGCGGCCTGGGGCCAGAGAGTCGGCGCACAGAGGAAACAGGCCCTGTCAGCGAAGCCGGATGCTCACATGCGTCGTTTACTGGTACCAAGTACCGCAACGGTGGATCAGCGAGGAGGTAACTCAGACTCCGGACCGGTGACACGCGGAGCGCGTGCACATATACGGTGCGGCTCGTCGCGCAAACACACCAGTGAGGAAAACGGCCCGACCGGGCGCGTGCTCTCAGAATGTGGCAGGAGACAGAGGGGGAAGGACGGATGAATGGGCCTGATGGAACTCCATCGGCTGGCCGCAAACAACAGGCATGGTGGCGCGCGCCTACCTGTCGCGCCTGGCAGTTGTCACAGCTGCCCCGGCAGTGGGACGGGTCGAATGCCTCGCCAAAGTGTTGCATCAGCAGCACACGCCGGCACTCCACCTGCTCCTCCGCAAACATGATCTGCGCCAGGGATGTGTTGAGGCGAAAGGCGCCGGGTTCGTGTCGGGAGGCGTGGCATGCGGCCCCGTTGCACGTCTTGTGCGCCCCCACGCTTCGGCGACAGACAAGCGGCAAGCGCGGCCGCCACTACTGCGTTATGGCGCACATGCGACTTTGGTTCCGCGGCACGCCTAACGCTGCATAGTCCCTCCAATCATTGCCCGCAGACACGCACCATGGAATTCAGTGAGTCCATGTTGCAGCGCAGCACCTCAGCCGGAGTATTGTTTTCCTGCGACAGGGACGGACGGGGCCGGTCGACGCCCATGCAGACTGGTGCTTCCACCGCCTTGACACAGACCTGACACGGACACTGCCCCGTCACACATTATCCGCCTGGCAATCGCCTAGGCACCAGAGGGGGCATCTGACCTAGCGTACTGGCTGGGCGGACAAAGGCCCCCAAGCAGCGGTACTTGATTAAATGAACAGTGCTCACGTCACCCGACAGCCGTATCCCGGTTGTGAAAGGCATGCAGCCGGGTGAGGGCGGGGGCGGATACGCTTCACAACCATACGCCAGTGGCCCTGCGCAGCGTAGGGTCAAGTCCACAGGGGACGTCGCTTCCCAACCTGAGCCGACTGCGTCAGCATGTGGCGGGCCTTCTGGGCGTCGCTGTAGGTGTAGTACATGATACAGATGGCCTTGGCACCGTCACGGCCAGCACGGCCAGTCTCCTGGGGTTCGGGAAGAATAACCAGCGCCAGGGGGCACGCCATTTGGAGCAGCATGCACGAGCAGAGTCACAGCTGTTGGTGATAAGGTACGGTGACGTCAGCACCATGATAGTCGTTGTGACCACGCTCGGCGCTTATGTGAGGGACTCGCCACCAGACATGGTGGCCATGCGGACGCCGGATGAAGCTGCAAGCAGCCCGTACACCAGCCAGCACGAGATATCTCGTACACGCCCTGCACACACCTGGTGGTATCCCTCCAGACTCTTGGGGAGCGAGTAGTGGATGACGAAGCGCACGTCCGGCTTGTTGATGCCCATGCCGAAGGCGATGGTCGCAACAATCACCTGCGCGGGATTCAGCGAACCGGCGCAAGAGCTTGGAGAGAGCAAGGGCATGGCAAGCGGCAGTCCCTCCACAGGATGTGGGCAGAAAGTGCGGAAGAGGAGTCTGGTACTCGTCGTCACCCTCTCATGACCCGTGTCAGGTGCTGCCGGGGGGCAGAAAGCGGGTTGTCGGCAACGGGCCAGGTAGCACTACCGGAACTCCGTGGCCGGCATTTGCGCCTCAACACCTGCACCTGGGCCCCACACGCTCGCCACATGTCGCTTGCACGCATCGCATTCTACACGCACCTGCACCTCTCCGTTGCTCCAGCGCGTCTGCACCTGCTCGCGCTCCTCGTGGCTGAGGTTGGCGTGGTAGTGCCTGTGGCGACGGTTTCAAATGTCATGCCGTCCAGGACGGCAGCTGGCCACAGAAGGCTTGCACAGTCCCTTCGCTTCCTTTTCAGACCCGCAACACCAAACTAGCGCCTTGAGGACAGGTCCCGCTTTGCCAAATCCTTGTCCTTTACAGTCCTCAACAGTACTACTCCTCCACACCCCCTGCTTCCCACACTCACGCCGCCGTCAGCATGCGGCCGTTCCGCTGCTTGACGCTGCGAAGCTCTTCCGCCACCCGTTCGCACTCGCCGCGGCTGAGGCAGTAGACGATGCCGCACGCGACGGTCTTCTTGACCGGGTGCACAAAGTCGTCCGTCAGGACGAGCGCCTTGAGCTCCTTGATTATGTCCTTGCTTTTCTTGACCACCTTGTACCTGGGGCAGCACCAAGCATAGTTGGCAGGGAAGCGCTGTAGTTTGGGTCGTAAACCTGAGTGAGGCGCAAGCGGGTTCATCCTACAATGACGCTCTCGGCGCGAAACCCAACCCTTTTTTTGCTGGCAGCGCCAGCGCAAAGACGGTGCGCACCCGGCACGTGCGCACCCCCCGTTTGCGCACCCGAGGTTGGGTCGATTGAAGGAGCTCTTGAACACGACGCAGTTGGGGATGCGAAGCTGCAGCCGCACATCGGCCTGCGTTGGCACATTGGGCAGCGGGTGGACGATGGACTGACTTAGCGCAGTGGCACGCACGAGCAGGGCACTACGCGAAGACCGTTATCGGCAGAAACTGTTCGGTCCCTGGACGCACCTCTATCGGCAGCCGACGTGCGGAGTGCAGCAGGCATTGCAGCAACAAGACAGATCGGAACATCCAGCCGCATGCGCAAGTGCAAGACTAGCAACACTCTCATGTGCATACCGGTTGGCGGTTAACTTGACAGCTAGTGTGCAAGGGCTGCGCTCACCTGCACGCGCGGCGTAGCGGTGGCCGTCAGCGCCAGCAGCGGTACCTTAGGCCAGCGTCGCTTGAACACAGCCAGCTCTTTGTAGTCCGGCCTGCAGGCGGGGTTTGCAAGATGGCGTTGCAAAAGGGATTTTCAAGCGCCTGAAAAAGGGTGAGCGGATGAAAACCTGACGGGAGTGGCTGGCTGCAAGTCCGTGATCGCTGTTAGCGCCCTTCCTGCGTCTCACGCCGTGCACTGTCAGGGCACCAAGGTACTGCTGGCGCGGCGCAGGGAGCCCACACCTGAAGTCGTGGCCCCACTGACTGACGCAGTGCGCCTGCACGGGAACAAGGGCACAGAAGCAAAGCACCGTGGAGGGGGGCTTAACACAGGCAGCCCGCGCCAACGCGGCATCTTCACCAGCCCCAGCCGATAAGGTACCCGCAGCACCCGCCTTGCCTTTCGGTCCGACACATGTCCTACGGGCGACGGGGGCATCACGCTGTCCACGCACCTCGTCCACCACCACACGGTCCAGCCGGCCCGCCGCCTCCAGCGCATCCAGCAGCCGGACCAGCGCATCGCTCTTGGCCACCTTCTCCGGAGTCACAAACAAAAGCCGCTCGCCGCTGGCGCCGGAGCGGATGCTGCGGGGGCCGCACATAGTCCAGGAAAGAGGGTGAAACAGCGCCGAGGCGCGGAAAGAGAGCATCCAAGTCAGGAGGCGTGTGATCAGCCTTCCACCCCAGCGCTACGCCACATGATCGCATAGCAGGCACATTCACGACGAGCGTCATTGTGGAAACGCTGCGCACTCCGCATGTAGCGCCCTACAACATGCGGAATGCGCAGCGTTTGCGAATCGACGCTCGTCGCCAGCACCGGGCTCGGGGGCGAAAACGACACCTGCGGTTGCCCCTGCCAGACCGGCAACCAGCTCCCCACCTGTCCATGACGCTGCGCGCCTCCATCCAGTCCTGGTTGCCTCCGAAATGCGCCGCCTCGATGCCCGCCTCGCGCAGGTGGTAGATTTGGTCCTGGAGGAAAAGCCAAAGGGGGAGCAGGGCCAAGACGTTCATGCCCTGTATGGCCCACACGGCGTATGCCAGTAGAGACGCCCGAATCCACCCGACGGAGCACGGTGTGTGCAACAGCTAATCATTCGTGGCGTGTCGGCTCACGTGGAAAAAGCGTCGTGCATTGGGCTTCCAGCACAGCCGTGGCCTGGTCCGTGTGGCCGTCAACCACCGTGCGGCGCCTGGCCCCGCCAGTTTTAGCACCCGCTCACACAGCCCACATGGAGCCCGAGGACCGAGACGCATGCACCCCAAGGACTGCAGTGGCCCCCTCGTACAGAAGGCGAGCCACAAGAGGCGCCCACAACCCCGCATCGCAAATGGCGTCACCTTTAAGACCCCACCTGTATGAGCGACACGAGCGGCGACACCACCACGGTCAGCCCGTCCTTGCTCATCAGCGCAGGCAGCTGGTAGCATAGGCTCTTGCCGCCGCCCGTGGGCATCAGCACGAAAACGTCGCGCCCTGACAGCGTGGCGTTAATGATAGCCTCCTGGCTCGCCCTGCGGGCACGCGGTGCGGTGCGGGACGCAAGGAGCAGCAGGGGATGGACACGTCTTGCACGGAAGGGATACGTGCATGGCTTGCTGGCATTCGGAGAATGCCGCACTGTGCAGGAGCGCAGCGCACAAGGGAGAACAATGCAACCCCTCAAGTGAGTCTTATGAGAGGGTAACGATAGGGGAACGCACCACAGAGCATTCTTATGATGCTGGCTGGGGAGTTGTCAGCGGGCAGGTGGCGTACACCACAAAAAAAGATGCTTTCGCTTAGAGTGGCATCTCCTGCCAACCCCCTTGTGGACACACGGACTACTTGTGGACTCGAGGGTAAAGGCTTTGCTACAAGCATGTAGGACAAAACACGAGGGACCGTGCAGCTGGCACAGCACGCCCCGCATGGAGCTGACGACGATTCTGGGCAATTATGCACCATCAAAATAGCCACCCCCCATCGAGCGCATAAAACGGGAAAGGCGCCTGCCAAAAGCCCATCCCAACCCAAATGCCATGCACCCCTTGCCTGCGCAGGTCGAGACCGCGCTACAGCATGCGCTTCGGGGACACCCGCCCTACCTGAATCCCTTGTTGGCGAACACGCGCATGTTGGTTGCACGCAGCTCGGCAGTCCATGAGAAGGTGCCGCGCCACTGCCTGTCTGCTGAGCCGTCGTGCACGTCGTACTTGCTAGGGCTAGGAGGCGCCCCAGGGGCGCGGGCACGCAGGGAGGGGTCGGGCGGCCGGGGACCAAGGTCGTCGCTGAAATAGGCACCGCTGCTGCCGAAGCCGCCCCCGCTGCTGCCGAAGCCGCCCCCGCTGCTGCCGAAGCCGCCCCCGCTGCTGCCGAAGCCGCCCCCGCTGCCACTAAACCCGCCACCATCGCCGCCAATCCCGAATCCGCCGCCTCCGCCTCCGCCGCCGTTGCCAGAGTATCCACCGCCGCTGCCGCCGCCTCCGTAGCTGGGTCCACCGTGTGCGCCGTCACCGCCACCACCGTAAGCTCCATTATAGGCGCCGCTGCCATTGCCGAGGCTGCTTGGGCCGGATCCGCCGGGCCCTCCCATACCGGCGCCCCGTCCTAGCCAGCTGTCGAGGCAACGAGGGAAGAGGGTCACAACGTGCGGGTTCTGCAGCAGGCGGATAGGCTGCAGACCCTGCCTCAAACAATTAGCTGCCAATAAGCAACCATGCAGACCTCAGTGAAAGGTTGAATGGGGCTTGAGGGGCATTTGAGAAACATCCAATACCTAAACTTCCCGCCATGATGCGGCACTGACCTGCCACTGCCGCCTTCTGTTGTCCCACCGGCGCCATAGGCTCCCGTGCCGCCCGTGCCGCCTCCAGCCCAGCCCTGACCGCCGCCGCCGCCAGCGTTAACTCCAGTCAGCCCGCCACCTGACCCACCCGCAGCAAAGTTGCGGGTAGGCATGCAAGGGCCTGTGAAGCCACCGCCACCGCCGCCACCGCCACCCTGGCTGCCTCCAGCGGTGCCGATGCCGGCCCCAGCGAAGCCATGCCTCTGGCCCGCAGGCTGCGGCGGGTGCGCGCCGCCCTTTGGCTGCTGCTGGCTGCGGTCCGGGCCACCGCCGGTTGTATGGCTGGCGAGAATTGCGTCCACGTCTACCTCCAATACGTCATCATCGTCATCCCCCACGCCTCCTTCTGCAAAGCCAGCCAAAGGTGGTGCCGGGCCCCGAGGGCCCCGGCCCTGAGCGCCGATTGCGTTGGCCTGGGCGCCCTGTGGCGGCCGCAAGGTCTCTTGGCGTGCTGCGGCATGCGCCGGCTGCTGTGCAGGCTGCGACTGCTTGCCAGGCCCGGTGTAGGGAACCCATGCGGCAGCGCCATGGGGCACCCCGCCGCCGCCGGAAGGCCTGTTTATCCCAGTCGGGATTGGTGTTCCATTGTTAGATGTTGAAAGTGTTGTTGACGTGCTGGTGTAGAAGAGGATATGCGGTTTACAATGGCGCAGGCACATCGCCAAGTATACGCATTGCCTGGGGACACGGGAACCACGGTGCTCACCCGGATGTGTTGCCCGCCGCTCCGGGCGGAGGTTCGTATTTGGTTGGTGGGATGAGGGATTTGCCGGCGTTTACGAACTTGGTCAGCACATCCAAAGCCTTCAGCGGGAGATTGAGGCCGGGGAGAGGTTAGGCCTCCATGTGCGTGGACATGGTGCTGCTCTCGCGGGATGTAGGGTTGTGGGCGTGACAGAGTCCCCTTGAACGCCGCGCCCCAATATTGTGCTCGCTTCAGGGCGGGGCTCTGTACCTGCCTTCTTCACGTAGGAGGGGTGTGTGTCAGAGGCAAGCGGCGCGTCAATCCTGCAACGGCAGCCCGCTTGTAAGCCGACGGTATAGCAGAGAAGGCACCGTCAGGCGGATCTCCGCTCACTCCGAGGCCCTGCCGAGAGCCCCGGCATTCTGGGTGGGCAGCGAGTACAGAAACCCCCAATCCAATAGGGCTGGGCGAGGCTGATTTGCCACTGATGCAGCCATGTAGACTATCGTCGCTCAGACCACACGGAACAGTGCATCGGCACCAAGCTGTCGTCGCCGCGAAAGGTCCGGCGGCAGCTGCTCATCCGAGCTGCAAGTCTTATAATCCTTCTGTAGCTCACATGAACTACAAAGCAGTATGATAAAAGCCCTACTGCTCGTGCGCAGAACTGGAATGTATGAATAGGGTCAAACACAGTAAGCCTGCTCTCTATTCGGCATCGCTGCGGTATGGCTGCAGATTGCTGCCTTCATGGAGATGATGGGGGTGGGCAATAAATCCGAGTAGTGTCGTGCATGGTGACACGTCGGCGAGCGAGCGCATTCAATGCCAGTCTAATTAATAACATCACGGATTACAGGGGTATGCAAAAAAAAAGTCTCCAACCCATACGAGTCGGTTATGTCCGCCCATAGCCTCATAGCCTGAGAATGACCATAGCAAGCCTAATTACCCGAAACCTACTCACTGGCGCTTCAGTAGGCAGCTGCGTTGCGCAACCCCTTGACACCCTCGAACAGCCCTTGCTGACTGCCACAGAAGAGTCTAGGAGCACGGCAGCACAGGGCGACGACCCCTCAGAACCGCTCCAACCGCTCCTCGGACCTGGAGCAAGGAGGCCTTACTTAACTTCGGCCTTCAGTCTGGAGCCCACGATGTCCACGCGCGTCAGCGTGGACCTGCCGGGTGCGATATGCAGCCCGCGCCCCTCCTTCCAAATTTCTTCTGCACACGGCCAAAGTGCTGGGTCGCGCGGCCCACAGCCTGGCAGCCACCAGCACGGCACGGCTGGGCCCAAAGGCAGCGCCTCCCTGGCTGCGTCCACGGCAGCGCACGCCATGCCGGCAGTCCGCCTGTCGATAGCTGCGTTAGACGGCATCGCTACCATAGCGGAGGATACTCCCAGCCCTTGCGCCGCACTACCACAGCAGCCTTGGCTGCGCGATCGCTGCGAAGGTCGCAACCCTGCCGCATGGGTCTCCCCTGATGCTGGTAGCGCTGGCGCTCATAGAGACGTTGTTGGCTGCAGCTCCGAAATCACAAGCGCCGCCGAACCCGTAGCCACGGATGGCCACACGCGCCCTTTCGACGGCCCAGCGGCCGCCGATGGTCCCCAGAGCATTGGGGAAGGCAGCTTTCGGCCAGGCAGCAGCGGAAGTGGCAGCGGCAGTGGCAGCGGCCCATTGGCCAGCGGCAGCGGCGGGGGTAGCCGCGGCCGCAGCGGGAGCTTTCGATGGGGCAGCAACGGCGCGGGCGCCGACGACGTGTCCCACGTTGCTGAGCTCTGCGCCGACACGCACCGGCGACTGCTGGCGGACCGTGAGCGGTGCATCCGCGTGTCACGGGAGGCTGGCAGGCGGCTGGAGCACGAGAGCCGGTCGGCGAGGATGCGGGTAAGCAACTCAGCGCGGAACGGGCTTGCACCCCGAGTCGGTCAGGCGCCTGGTATGGCGAGGCACGTTATTGGCATGGGAGGTCGCGTGTTTGCCGGGACCTGAGGCCTCCTGCAATTGCTTCCGCACCCACCGCCTGCGTCATGACAGTTGCTTCCCGGAATAGTTCTTCCCATGGGCCGCTTGCGTCGCTTGCCGCATGTTGTGCAACCATATTTTGCCGGGCCGCTCCGGAACCACCGTGGCTTTGACTCGTTTGCCTCGCGCGCCACCGACACAGGCCATGCAACAGATGCTACGTCGTATGAGTTGACGCGGGCACGCCGGATCCTGCGCCTTCCGGCTCGACTAACGCGCCAGTAAGGGGCTGGCGTGAGAATTGTGAGGCGACGCCATCGTCGAGGGCTGGAGACAAATGTGCTCCGATACGGCGCTGCTTTAGGGACAGGGCCAAAGGAGACCTTTAGAGCAGTCAAACGTATGTATGCTGTACGGGCAGTTGCAGATCTTGGTTGGTACTAATGCAGGATGAAGAGGGTCAGTTCTGGAAGGCCTGCCAGCCAGGCCCTGACCCTTTCCTTCTAGTCGTCAGCTGCGGTCGTTCAGCGCTTCTGGAACGCCGGCAGGAGTTGCAGTATCACCAGTACTGTTGCACTAAGCGGTGTGTTGCATGTTCCTTTTTGTATTTATACATTTTGCGTACAGCCGTTAATGAACTCGCGTCAGGCCAGTGGTGGGCAGGGCGTACGGCCATCCCATGGCAACAGGCGGCATTCCGCACGATTGCCGAACAAGAGCAGCAGTTTTCGACATCATTTACGCATTTGAAGCTTGCGAAGTAGTCTATTCCAGCCGGTGACCAACGCGTGGGCCTTGCGCTCAACAGGCATTCTTTCCTGTCGCTGTTTATTTGATTTGAGCCATAGCCCTTGAGCCGATGGCAGTAATACTGTGTGACATACATACGTAAGTGGCGTTGTACGTCCCAGGGCGAGTATGTCTGCCTCAGCTACGCTGACGGGCAACGGCTGACTGCCCTGCCCTGCATATGTTGAGGAGCGCATGTAGGCTGCCGCCGCGTGCACGCAGTTGGCGTTGATTCCGGCCCCACCCTGGCGCTGGTTGTGGGGCAGAAGGGGCTGATAGCGTGATAGGACGGGCCGTGACCTGCCTTGGTGTGTCAGGCCGCAGCCCGAGCCGCGGCCGTGGGGAAGGCATGTTCGCACCAGCACGTTTGGTCGACATGGCCCATGGAGTACCTGTGAATCAATGAAGTTCGGCGGCCCAACAAGATGGGTGTTTCCCGTCTCATTGAGCCCTGAAGGTCAGGCATTGCCAGCATCCAACCATCAGACCGCCGACCCCTGACTAGATCGGTGGTAATCTGGGTAAGAGATCACAAGGCGGCAACCGCCATCTGGATCCTTGGGACATTGGGAGGCTGGATCCGTGCGGACTGGTTGTAAGTTTCCGTTTGACGGTAAGGGCATGTTTTGTGGCAGGCGCGGGCGGGCTGCACGTGCACGTCGTGTGAAGGGGCGTCCCGGGCACGTCTGCTCTTCATGTTAGGAACCAAGAGTTGCGGGACGCGAGAGGCAACTGAATCTTCAACCTGCCACAACCGTATGGCATGGTAAGGCACCTGGATATGTGTTCGCAACCGCGGCTCCAACGACACGAGGAGCTCCGTGCTACCTCCTGATGATCAGACTATCAAGTGGTCGGCTGCAGCCAGCTGCAACTGCCGTATCACAACGGCTCTCCACCAGAACATCCACAGCGCTATCCTTCAGGAGGTCCTGCCACAACGGCACCCCTTTGAGAAAAGACCCATGAGAGAGGTCAATATCAACAACTGCTCTCACGCTTCGCGCTTAGCAATGGTGATTGTTGAAATCAGTTCCCCTGGCTATTGGCACTATCCGGCAGCCCATTGACTGCGCCACAGGAGTCTGCAACACCCGCGCTGACGCCACGGCGTGCAGACGCAGCAATGGAACCGCCGGCGTGTGACCCCATCGCGGCACCGTCCATTATTGCCGACATCCAGCGGCCAAAATCTCAATACGTAGCATCGCGCCCCGTGCCACGCACACACGCAGGCACAACGGCACCGCCAGTCCACGCTCTGACATCTGCCCAACTCAGCACAGGCGCAGACAGCTCCCCAGCCCCAAACGGCTTGCGCGGGTAGCGTGCGCTGTACCTAGTACGTCGGCCGGTGCTGCATTACCCCGCCGCCCGCGGAAAGGCGCGTCACGAAAGCCATTGATCGGGAAAAATTGCTGCACCACGAGAGGTTGTACCGAGGCAGAATCGTCCCCCGGAAGGAATCAGCCCGACGTTTGCAGCGACCTTGGCCACGCCATCAAGTTCGAGAATCCCTGCTTTACAATTCGTGCGCCGTACACACGGTATCAGGTGTGTCACATCTGTCACGTAAGAGGGTGACCTTGAACCCAAGGACATGCAGCAGGGCGCGCCTAGGCCAGGCCAGGCGCCCCGAGCATTACGTCGGCGCCACTGCCTCCTGACAAGCCCAACCCGGGATTCCCGATCCCATCTCCACAGCCCGCTCCCGCTCATGTAGCGAGGTACTCCGCTCCCAGCCCACACAGTGCCCCCGCGTGCCTCGCCCCTCGGCTGTGGCAGCAGCAGCGCCCATTTACCAGTGCCGCGCCCCACTTGCCGTGTCAGGGCTCAACTCAGCGCCGAATGGGTCTCCCTCCGCATCCCCGGATGCGCCCGCACCACCCCCACCTGGCCCCCCGCCCATGACGCCCGTGGCTCCGCCTCCACCGCCTCCGCCGCAGCGCCGTTTCGCAGGCGGTCCCAATAGCCAGTGCTGCGGCTGGCCCATTGCCTCCGTCGGCGGCGCCGGCGGCGCCGAGTGGACTGCCGCCGTCACGGCCTGCCAGTACGGTAGCAGTTCGTTGTATCGCCGCTCGTACTCGTCCCGCTCCGCCGCTAGGCCGTCGGCCCGCGCTGCCAGCTGGGCCTCCCGGGCGTGCATGACCTCCAGGTCCGCGCGCGCGGCCGCCAGCTCCGTGGCGGCGCCGCCGCCTGGCTCCTCCTCCTGGCGCTGTCGTAAGGCCTCGTCCCGCTCGCGCTTCGCAGTCTGGTAGTTTGCAACCACCTCCTCGTACGTGTTCATCACGGCGTCGCGCTGCCGCTCGGCCTTGCGCCGGTCCCTCACGGCCTGATCCAGCTCCTGCTGCAGAGCCTCGCACCGCGCCCGCAGCGCGGCCACCTCTTCCGCCTCCGCCGCCAGCTGCTGCGCCGCTTCTGCTGCCGCCGCCTGGCGCGCCGCCCCCGCGTCCAGCTGCTCCACCGCCTCGTCTCGCTGCCGCAACGCCTCGTCCAACCGCCGTTCGGCACCGTCCAGCCGCCGTATGTGCATGTCCGCCTGCCGCAGGGCCTCGTCCAGCTGGCGGCGGGCATCGTCTCGCTCCAAGCCCAGCTGGGCGCACTCGCGCTGGAGCGCCGACCGCTCCTCCCGTTCGGCGGCGATCCGGGCCGACTCCTCCTCCCGCTGCCGCAGCAGCTCGCCCAGCCGTGCCTCCGCGTCCGCCAGCGACCGCTCCCGCTCGGCCAGCGTCGCCGCGAGGCGGGCCTGCTCCCGCTGGGCGGCCTCCCTCGCGGTCAGCGCCGCGAGGACGAACTCGTACTGCGGCGTAAGGTGCGGCGAAGGGGATAGCGTCACGGGGGGAGGGGCAGGGGCTGGAACATGGAGATTGGGAAAGACGTGCACTGTTGTCCAGCAGTACGCTCCTTTGCAATGACGCACTTGCGCTGTGCACTGTGCCTGGGGACACGGCCGCGCTGCGCAGGTCTGCGCCTTCTCATGGACCGCCGCCCTGCCCTGTCCCTACCCCATGTGTATGCTGCTACGCTTGTCAATTTCTTGACTCCCGCCCCTTCCGCCCTTCTCTTCCCCCGTGTCACTGACGCCCCACCTGCCGCAGGTTCTGGTCTGCCACCGCGAATATGGACTCGTCCCCGTCCCACGCCATCAGTATCTCCTCGCCTGCCTGGGGAGTGGGAAGAGGAGGGGAGGAGAGAGAAGCAGCGAGACTAAGATGGCAGTACCGGCGGCCGCCCCTGAGTGGGTGGGTGGAAGGAGGCCACCCGCCTCATGTCGGCCTCCCCGACGGGGGCGTGGGTCTGCGCGTGTAGGTTCGTGGGGCAGCGCTATGCTGGCGTACTGCGGCGCCATGGGCGGCACCCTGCGCGCCGGATACGCGGGCACGGGCTGAGGTGCAGCAGTCACAGAGGCGAGGTCCATGCAACGGCGTGGTCTGCAGCGAGCGGCACACCTTGAGTCCTGTTACCGTAGGAACAGTGGCAGGCAACAGGGGCTGTCTCAGGCAGCCCGTCTGGTGGGCCCAGCGGCTGCCCTGGGCCTCAGGCGCCCTCACAACACCCCGAAAGTGGTGCAAGACGCACCTTCACGACTCGAGAGGTGACCACAATCGCCACCACGCCGTACACGTACGGGTCGCTGCTGGCGGCGACAGCGGCAACGGCGGCTGCCACGGCCGCGCCGCCGCCGGCGGCGGGTGCTGCTGCCGCCACGGCCGCTGACCGCAGCGCATCCAAGCCGCCCCGCAGCGCCTCCTTGTCGCCGGTCTGCTCTGCCATGCGCTTCAGCCGGGAGAGCGGCACCTGGGAGCAGGGGCCCGGAGAGGGTAGCCAAACAGTGGGAGACGGAGGGCCGCCGCAAGACGGTAGGATGCCCCCACGGCTTGAGCGCCGTATGATGAGGCGGGGATGAACCGCAGCGCCATAGGTATGTTGCTTAATGGGCTGGGGTGACATGACGGCGCGAAGTGCAGAGCGGCAGGAGAAGCCTCGCGGCTTGGGTAGAGGACGCCCGCCCCGGAACACCGGCCCCGAAATCCCGCCCCGGAACCGCATCCCCGCCCGGCACGCGGGCACCTTGAGGATGCAGGGGATGACGGCGGCGTTGTGGGTCCGCCCGTCGTAGGCACGGCAGTTGCAGGGGCGTGAGGTGCGCTCCTCAGGCGGTAGGGTCGAGCAGGCGCCCCTACGGCAATGGCGCGTGCGGGGCGGGGGCGTGAGGGGGAGACCTGTAGAAGAAAGCGCCGGCGGCGTCAATAGCTGCGCACGGGTACCTACCGCACTGCATCAACTAGCGTCGCATAGGCGAGGTCGCCCAGAGGGTAGCGAAGAAGAGGGACGGGTCAGGACGAGTGCCACCAAATCGCATTACGGGTCCAGGGGGCCAGAGGGGGAGAGTGCCGCCAGCCGCTGCAGGTGGAGGACCCCGCAGGACAGGGGCGGGTGTGGCCCCGCAGGGTAACTGCAACGGAGCGGCCGGCGTCGCTCCCGAGCGCCCGTTGTCTCCCCACCCTAGGCCAAGCACTTCCTTTTCCCTCGGCGGGGTTTGCGGAAGACCCGGCGCTTCCATCTTCGCAGGAAGCGGCTGAAGAGGCCTCTATACATCGCCTTTCATCATGTGCCTAACCCAGCCATAGCCCAGCCCAAACCGCGCCCCACACCCACCAGAAGGCCGTCACGTTGGCCTCGGCCAGGGGGCAGGTGTGCGGGTCCGCAACTACGATCAGGCTGTCGGTGGCCTGGGGGGCGGGGGGAGTTTGAAGGGAGCGGGAAGGAGGGGACGGTTGGAGGAGGATACTCAGTCCGGCGAGGGGGAGGAGCAGCTACCGCGTGCACTGGAACTGTGCGGGGGCGGGAATCAGTCCGAGGGCGTGGAGTTATTGACTGCTGGCAGCGTCCGGCAGCCGGCGCAAAGCCGGCGTCCGAGGCGCCATACCGAGATGGCGCGGTTGTTGTGGAAGGGGGTGTGGAACATGGGAGGGGACGGTATTGGGTGCTGCCGAAGAATGAAGGGGAATCCAGTGAGGGCTGTCTTGTGCGAGTCGCGTTCGGCAGCGGGGACAGCCCCACTTCCGTTACGCTACATTCGTGGGAAGGAACGGCAAGCCCGTGGAGTGCACCCACATTACTGTGCCGTGCTGCCGGCGCTGCGCATGCCCCCGGCCCCGGTCCTGCACAAGTCAGCTAGTCCCAGGCGCTTTACTCCCGCGCCCCCACCTCGCCCGGGGCCTGCTGCTGCCCTGGCTGCCCCAGCTGCTGCTGCTGGGCCGCCTTCGGGAGCGGCAGGTCGGACAGCAGGCAGCGGGTGTAGGCCACCTTGGTGCCCTCGGCGCCGCTCAGGTCCCCGCCCACCTGGGCCACGGGGGGACGGAGCAAATGGAGCAGCGGGTAAGAGCCGCGGGGCAGCAGCCCCAGCGGAACGGAGATGGAATGCTTACGGGTGGAGCGCGGGCGCACACGGCCGAGTCGTCACGGTGTCGACAACACACGACGCGGCCATTCCGACGAGCCAGCAGGTAACATCCCCGCCCCGGATTTTGTCAGCGGACTGCTCCCAAACAGCAGCCACTTTCCCTTCTCTTCGCGGCATCCCGCTGCGGCCCCGGGTGGGCCTCTGGTCCTCCCCCCCTCGCCCGTCTCACCAGCCGTTCGTCCAGCTTCTCGCTCCGCAGCTCGCCCGTTATGAGGCCCAGCAGGCAGCCCTCGGGGAGTTGGCCTGGGGTTCAGGAGGTGCGGCGTGCGGGATGCGGAGGGCCATTGGAAGGCGACCTCGCTAGGGCAGCCTGAGGCGCATGTCGTGCCCGTGCAGGGTGTGGGGAGCGTGGCAGAGCTCCGACCGCTGCACACATATCGGGGCCGAGGGCTCGGAAGGCGAGGAGTGGGGCAGGCGCGTTCAGCGCCCAGACACGGAAACGAGGAACGGCAACCGGCGCGCGCACCTCGCAGGGCGTAGACACGCCAGGGCCCCACCCCGGCGCCTGCCGGCGCCCGCGAGTCTCGCTCACCTAACCCCGCAATACCCATGCCTCAGCGAACCAAGCGCCCCCGCGCCCCCTCTCACCCCTCGCCACCACCTTCCGCCGCACCGGCACCGCCGCCAGCCCCTTGAAGGGGTTCCGAAAGCAGGGGTGGCAGCGGTCGTTGATCTCCTCCACGGCCACCCGCTGGGGCAGGGGCTTCATGCCGAGGAGCGCGGCCGACAGCTCCTGCGGGCCATGGCCAGTGAGTTGCCCGTGTTAGATCAATGTGGATGTGGTGTCGAGTGGGCCGATGATTGGGAGAGCCTCAGCAGGCGCTGTGGCGGCTTGAGGCGGTGCTGTGGTCGGCCCGGGGGGATCCCGTTCCCGGCCATCAGCGAAGTAAGGCTCGACGCTTGTCTGTTTGCAGAGCTCTGCGAGCACGCAGTTACGTAATTTCAGACCATACTGCCCCGCACTCGCTCCCCGCCGTGCCTCGTTTGCCTCCGTGTACCAGCGCGACAGGGGGTCCGCCACCCGCACCACCGCCCCTCCGCCATTAGCCGACCGCTTGCCGCCCTTGCCGCCCGCCGCCGCCGGCTGCGGTCGCTGCTGCTCATCCGCCTGGGACATGTACAGCCCGAACGGCACCGACGGCGGCGTCACCGCCGCGCGCTGCGCCGCCGCTGCCGCCAGCGGCGCCACCTCCGGGCGCATCAGGCCGTGGAAGGCGCGCAGCATGAGCGGGACGTCCGAGCCAGAGGAGCTGAGGGCGTGGGCGGTCGCAGGACAGGGCAGGGGAGTTGGGGACAGGAGGCGTTTTGTGGGTTCATGTGGAGAGGGGCGACGGAACAGCACGGGCGCCTGCTGCAGAGGCTGCCTGGCCGCAGCTTCCACGGGAGTTTCAGAAGCACTGTCGATTAGAACGCACTGGCTTCCATCTGAAGTCACCCGTCCGCCTGAATTCTCCCTTCCATACGGGAGACAGACGAGGGTCGGGCAAGCCAATACATACCCGCACACGCCTTGACCTTCCCCTCCATCGCCCTCTCGCCTCCCTACACGTGCAACTCGCCCCACATGCTGGCCCGTATGCTGACACCGGGGATTTGGGGCACCCTCCGTCGGGGCGAGGACAAAGCCCTCCCTTATCTTGACCCTCCCGTTCCTCGCCCGCATCCCCCTCCCCGCCCCTTTCCCCCATAGCCACGGATGCTGCTGACGCCCGGCCCGTCGATATCCACAGCCTTCTCCGCACCCTCCTCAGGCGCCCCGCCGCACCTGCCACCCGCCGCAGCACCACCAGCTCCCGCGGAGGGCCTAGCAGCGGCAGAAGCGTGCCCCCCGAGGGCCGCCACCGGCACGCTCCCCGAGGGGAATAGCCGGGGCTGCACCCCCGAGCCGCCGCCGTCCACGGCCGCGCCCGCGACGCTGTTGTACTGCATGATTCCAGAGTTGCTCAAGCTGCGGTTCCCGCGTGCGATCTGAACGGCGGGAAACGCGCGATCGCGAGAGTGGAATGCGGCGAGGTAATGAGAAAGATTAGTTCAAGGGGAAGGTGTATATGAAGGTCAGGAGTGGAATAGGGTGCTATTGGGGCGGCCCCTGGCGGACCAAGCGCACAGGTGCCACATCAAACCCAAGAAGGGGAAATGCAAGGAGCCCCAGGCTGTCATCTTAAGACACCCTGCGCACCATGAAAAGATCGTCATCCATATCTGCATGGGAGTGTACGCCTTGTCGTGACCCGTAACCACCGGACCCGGGTGTGTGGCCGGGGTAGCCATGGAACCCGTGCGGTGGGGTATGGGTCGGCGGTGGGGACAGGAGAGGGGAGAAAGCCCCCGCCTCATGAATCAGGTCTCCGGCGCCTTCGAATGGGGAGTTCTGCGGAACCCCCTCCCAGTGCGCCCCGAACACGGTCGGCGACTGCATGCGTCCGCGGAGGTCCAGTAAGTCCGCATCGTCCATGTCGGTCTGCTCTCAAATCTCAGACGTTAAATGTTTTTGTCATTGCTGAAGGCGTGCAGGGCGCTGCCAAGGGTTTCTTCGCGTGGCGCCAGGCTCCGTGCGTGCAGGCAAGTTGCCTAAAGGCTTAAGAGCTTAGAAGTGTACCTACTTCATAGCATTCTCGTCTGCTAGGTCAATGTACCGGTCAATGCGCCACGGCGTCACGGCGCCACGGCGGCAACAGGCGATGTTTATAGTTGGTTTCTAGGTCGCCAAACACTTATCAAATGGCTATCATGGAAGACACGATGGTGGCACTCAACCACTTTGACCGTTGTACGAGACACGGCCCACCCACCCCCCACGGCCCTCCCCATCGGTGCAGAAGCGACCCGCTGCAGCGCGCAGCCGCCTCCTCCACGTCCCACCCTTACCTCCCGAACCCAACCAGTACCGCATGACAGCCTGGTGTACGGGGTGTAGCTGATGTACCGGCCCGACAGTCTGATTTGCTGAGCGACGTGCTGAGCAAGGCTGTAACTGCAGTCCGGTGTTCACACTGCTCAGGTACCATTGGCACCGGTGTACAGAGGGCTCAATCGTTCTCTGCAGGTTTCCCTTCTTTTACCATTGGCACCGCATACACAGGTCGAGTGACATGACATGGACGCTGGGCGCAGCACCCTTGCGCCGCGATGCCTTGCCCGCCGCTCGGTGCCAAGACGTTGGAAAGCGTTCTGAACAGGGGCGGGGCCGCCCTGGGGCTGTGCGCTGCCACATACCCAGCCATTTCTTCAGGCCGTAGCGTGGGATCTTGCTAAAGAGCAGCCAGGGCACATCGCAACTTGGCAATTCTGACTTCTCGTGGCCGGGGTACTCCGTCCTCCCACGGCGTCGACCCAACGCAGGCGGGCAACCGCCAACGCACCTGCAGCTGCAGTTGCCCCGCAACGGTGGTGCCAGGATTGCTGCCGCCATCATCCAAATCCATGACCGCCCTTAACGCTGCACCAGCGGCGCCGCGCCGCCTTGTATTTCTGGGCACCTGCCTACTGCGGGCCGACCAAAATATTTGAGGGTTTGGGGCTCTAGCCGAGGGTTATGTAGCTAGAAAGTCGGCAATCGAAAGCAGAGAACAGGCCAAGTCAAATAGCTACATGTAGGAGGTCGGCAACATTCCTCTCCAAGTTATTTATGCGCGTGATGTTCCTGAACGCTACCAGACCTCTGTGTACGGGTGCTCCTGGCCGTCTGCGAATAGGCCCCATGGCCCATGGGTCACTACATACATCGTCGCTAATAGGCGGCGACGGCGGTGGCTGCGGGATCAGTATCCGGTTTAACAGGTTCACTGCGTTTGGCGTCAAATCGCGCTCCTAGCACCGTGCACGAGAGCATGCTTCCCATGCGTGCTTGCCCGCTGTCCGCGCTGCAGGGGCACCAACGTGCGTAGGTTTTGGGCCTGGGTGTAGGCCCCATCAGGCGCCGCAAGGCCACACCCTGTACTCTGCACGCCTTATGAGCTGCCCCTCCCCGTGTCAGCCCTAGTACTTTATGCTGTACTTCTGCACACGCGTTCTTGCAATGTATTTAAGGTACCTCTGCCTTGACACTTCAGCGGGCATTGCCTGTCACCATCACCGCAGCCGCTACCGGTAACGTTACCTGAGCGGCTCAAGGCCGTCAGCGCTGCAACACAGCTGGGCAGCAGTGTCTGGTACCGATGACACCGGGGCACAGTGTCCGTGTAGGCAGATCCCGACACTGCCCCCGCACACGGCTATGCACATACAACACACGGCTACACACATCCACGTACGCGCTCCACAACACACGGCCACGCACTTCCACGTATGCGCTCCAACAAAGAATGCGCGGTCACCAGTCCCCAGTCAGCCGAGCACGCAAAACTTCCAAGAGCTTAGATATGCAAGCGCAAAGGTGCAGATAGCAAGAAAACACAAGGACGGGAATGCGCATTCCACGGCTCTCCGAGAACGCGCACGTGGCGTGCAGATACAGATTACAGGCTTTCTAGAGGGTCTGCAGGCCACACGAGCCGATTGGCTCCCGACACGCCATAGCAGAGTAGGTGAGAGGCAGCATGGCCGCCGTTGCCGGCCCCTTCCACACGTGCAGACACTCGAGTCAGCTGCAGCACGTCAATTCCGCCCGCGAATACGGGGATCGAGCGAGACGAATGCGTACCGCCACCGCACGACGTCCCCTGGTTCGCGGCGGCCTGGTGCTCCGACCGGTCATGCAGTCCCAAACACGTGGCCCCAAGGCCTCTGCGCTCATACACCTTGCATGCAAGAAGCTGGGGTCCCCCATCGCAGTAGACAGCGATCAGGAGCGCCTTGTGCACCAACGATTGAGTTCGCGCAGAGGCGCCGACGTTCCACCGCCCTTACCTTACCATCACGCGCCATCAATAAAGCGAGACGCGTATAGGATCAGGCGACAATGTGCCAGCCAGGCCTCCATGCAAAGCGCACCAGCAGATGCCGGCCCGCTACACCTGGGACACGGATTGGGGTGAGCAAGACTGAGAGTGAGAGCAGACATGCGTGAACGCCGGACCGCATATCGCCAACGCAGCCGTCATGCAATACACAGCACAGCGTGATAAGGATCCCATTAGTTTCAGTCGGGTAAGTGGGCCACATGGTGGGGGACCGCGACTTGAGGCATCCTGCGCTGCACCGCCGGCACGCGGTTGCGCCTTGCCTCCCCTCAATCACGTTACGAGTGACCACAGCAAGGCGCATCTGCCAACCCGTCCCGTGCCAGCGGCAGAGTCTCACAGTTCCGAGCGGCTGCCATACGCCCGCAAGACAGGCCCCTCACCTCCTAGCAGTTGCAGAAGATGCCGACCGGCTGGCTAACCTCCAGATGCTGCAGGCCGCCGCGCCGCCGCTGGGCGCGGGGACAATTGGGAGACGGGACATGCACGTCGCTACTCCGCGCCCCGCTCGATGCAGTAGGCCTATCAGCGGGGCCAAGGCTACCGTGCTTGCTGGCTGCACATTTTGACGCCCTTTTGGGAACCCTGAGGGTGACGAGCTGGGCCGCAACAAGGACGCCGTGTACAACATCAGGAGGGTCATGCATTACGCATAATCTACCTACCAACAATGCATTGCGGTTAGGACGCCGTACCGCAAAGGTACCATGACACCCAGGAAATGCCAAGATCCCTAACCGGTGCACACCGCGCACTCTTTAAGATTTGAGAGGGGTGGAACATGAAGAGGTGCTACGTGCCTTAGGTGCTACGTGCACGGCGGCTACGGCAATCAGACGCCTGACTTGTCGTGTAAAACGGAGCACTCATGGGTCCGTGTCCGAGCCATGCCCAATGCAACACAAACACAGGGGCCATGGAGAGTCCAGGCGAGGCCATCTCGGCACCACGCTACCGACTGCAGTTGCACGGGACTCACTCACGGGCAGCAGCCTAGAACCGGCGCAACATGACAGGTTGTGTGCCTGGCACGCTAGCTAACGCTACGCAGGCACCGACGCACGCGGTAGCATACCGTCCCGTCCTGCTGTCGGCGCTTAAAGGCCAGGCAAACCCACAACCGTCACCGTCCCCTGCACAGCATCCTAGTATCTGCCCTTGCGGATAGACTCAGTCGGAACAAGGCCAAACGAACGAAACGCAAACAGATGCGAAGCAGCTTCCGTTAAGCGCCGTGCGACTTCTTGGCGGAACGCTGCCCCAGCCCCTCGTGGAGCTCCAGCATCAGGTCCGGACTCTCCACCGCCAGCCGCTTGAGGCTGGACCGGGCCTGTCGCAGGACCTCCTCGTAGTGCTCCAGGTGCCAGGCCTTGAGCTCCGACAGCAGCAGCGAGAAGCCAGGCCCGCGGCTCTCCGCCCACAGCATCGCGTCCACCATGCTCTCCGGCCCCACCTCCGCAAGCACCTGCGCCTGCGCGTCGCGGCACAGCTCTGGAAGCAGCAGCCGGTCCGCCAGCTCCGCGACCGGCCGCGACAGCGCCGCCGGGATGTCGACCGCGCCGGTGTACAGGAAGCGCAGCAGCAGTGCAAACGCCGCCGGGTCCGCGTCTGGCAGGCTGAGGCGCGCCGATGCGCCGTCCGAAAAGCCGCTCTCCAGGCGCTGCCGGAAGTAGTCGCAGCGCGCCCCCAGCAGAGCGCGGTGCACGGGGAAGGCCGTGTCGCCCACGACCACCTCCAGGTCGGCGGTGCCGTCGGGCTGCCGGTCCAGCAGCGCGCCCAAGTCGCCGGGCAGCGTGCGGCGGGGCGACCCGGGCGGCGACGGGGCAGCAGCGAGGGTGATGCCTCGGGGCGGGTCAAGGCCCAGGTCTAACAGGTGTAATGCGTGGGACTTGCAGATTGCGAGATAGCCGTTGGGCAGGATGTGGAGACCCTCCACGGGACCTGGAATGTCTCCAAGGATCGTCGACACGTTACCCTCTGCGTCCACTCGTCGGAGAGTCGCCTTGCTATCATCGACCCAGTCCGCCACCCACAGGCACCCGTTGCCGTCCATGGTCGCGCCCACCATCTCCACGAACCGCGCCTCCCCACCATGGCCATCCACGGCCACGACCTCGTCTTCGTGACCAGCCAGCAGCAGCGGGACCGTGGCGGCGGCGCCGTCTCCGCCAGCGTTCAGAACGGCAGCGCCTTCTCCTGCTCCGTCTTGAACGCCAGCTCCACCGGGCTCAGGGGCCCCGAGTGGCAGTCGGTACACGGCTGTTCGTGAGGTCAGCATAAGGCTGCCCGCAGGGCGGGTCGCGGTTTGGGCGTTGCTGCCAGCCGCACCCGGGACATGCCAAAGGCCCCACTGGAAGTTAACAAGGCCGACGGTGATAGTGCTCACGACGGCCTCAGCGGCATTCCCGGCGAATTCGACAGCTGCGGCGCTCTCTCCTGTCTGCGTGGCGAGCGAGGACGACGGCAGCTGCACCTTGCGGATGCTGTTGTTGTCCGCGACATACAGCGTCCCTGCACCGCCCGACGTGATGGACCAGGGGAGGCTAAAGCGGGCGGTGGAGCCGGGGCCATCCGCTAGACCCTCGTCGTCCCCGTCGTTAGTGCCGGCCACCGGTATGACCAGATCGGTATCGCTGATACGGATTATTCTCTTGCCGTCTATAATGTAAAGAGACGATGTGGTGGCGTCCCACACGCCGTCCCGCAGGACGCGACTCGCCCATCGCCGTCTACCCTGCTGCTCTTGGACGTAGAGCTCTAACGGCGTCCCGAGCTCCAAGCCGCGTCGCCCATGCGCTCCAATGATTGGCCTCAACTTGCATTGTGTGTCGCAGAGCAACGTTTGGAGTTCCGAGCCGGCAGGGGATGGAAGCGCGCGAGTGACAATGAAATGAATCCCAGAACCTACTTCCAAGCTACATTCAGGGACTTTCATTCGGTAGAGCTGTTTATGGGACAGATTCACGGACGCCCTTTTATGATGAAACAACGACAACGTATGTAACAAGTGCAAGTGCGTATTTAGTTATTGGTCTCCTTGGCCCCTGCCCTTGCACGACGACCCGGCACGAACCCGCTCCCACTCCCTCCCCGGCCCCCAAACACGGCCCTGTCTTGCACGACGACACGGCACAAATCCGCTCCCACCCCCGCCCCGCCCCCCCCAAACACGGCCCTGCAGAAAGTCTTGCTTTGATAAATGGCGCAGTAGGGATTTTGCGGCTGTGGGGATGCCTCTTTACATGAATATGCTGCCGATTCCCTTAGTTGCCGACAACTGCGCCTTCTGGCTGCGTAGCTGCTGACAAATATGGAGCCCTTGATCACACAAACTTCTTCATCAGGCTGAGGCCTGTTCAAGATATGCAGCTGAGATCCGGACCAGGCTGGACCCCGCGAGAACGGCGGCTGAGCTCCGCGTTGTAGGCGCGCGCTGCACTGTCCTACACGTAGACTACCGTTACGCCCACCACCCTTACCCGTGCTCCCGTGGCCACGCCTCCATGTGCGATGTGCCCATGTCCAATACGCGGTAAAACGTCCACCGCCTCTCAGCCAACAACCAACTCATCAGGCCCCTCAGAGCTGAAGCGCCAGACCAGCCAGTCCAGTTCCACCTTACAAAGGAGGGCCTGCCGCGTGCAGCGACCGGATGCGGGCACGCCGCCAGACTTCACACCGACTTGCCATTCCCCACACCCCTGCGTGCGCGCGCCTGGTAGTTAGGTAGCTAGGGATACACCCTGTTACTGCACACGTGCGCAAAATGTCAGTGCTCTGGACGCGTGCATCTCGACACACTCGCCCGCGTACAGCTAGGACTCATCAGCAGGTGCTGGCAGGCTCCCCCGGCCGGGGCCTCCCCCCCCCCCGTTGCCGCCGAGCCCCGCGCACCATCCAGCACAGCTCCGGCAGCACTCCGGTGAGAGACACACACCGCGCGCCTAGCTCCCGCCTTCCTCGCCTAGTCTGTTTGCCTAGTCTGTTTGCTTGCAGCATGTCCACAAGCACGCACGCATATTCGCACGACGTAACACACCGCGCGCCTAGCTCCCGCCAGCAACAACACCAGCAGGACTGGCACGCGCGCCGTACATCAGCCCGTCGACCCATCACCCGGCCACTTGTCTCGTCGAGTGGATCAGATGAGCTGCTCCGAGATCTTCCTGCCCTGCTCCTCGATCACGTGCTCCGCATCGGGCTCCCGGGTCTTGCCGGTGTGGTAGATGGTGCCGCCCGAGCCGGCGCCGTGGCTGCAGAGCGGGCACGGGAGCGTGTACGGGACCGTGTACGGGAACGTGCATGGGAGCGTGTACGGGAGCGTGTACGGGAGCGTCACACCGCATTGGCGGTTGCCGTGTGGGTGAGTGGGCTGGCCACAGCCGGGGCGCGCCGCCGCAGGCGGGACATGAGCGCAGGAAAGCGCACCAGACAGTAGCGTGCGCGGTCGGGTGCCAGCACGACACTGCCATGGCCACATTCAAATATGTGCAAAAGTAGGAATTCGAACCATCAGTATGGCGCTCTGGGCCTGTGGCGGCTGCCCGGTCGTGGCTGCAGGTGCAGTGTGACGGCGCGATACCGACGCCCAATGCCCGCGCCGGCTGCCACGCTACTCAGCGCCCCGTACGCACAAGAGACCCCATGTACGCGTGCGTTGCGCAGTCCGAGCCGCGCCGCTGCTACGGTACACACACCACGCCCAATGACCCTGCTTAATGGCGGCCCTTGCTGACGTCGGTGTTGATCTTGGCGCCGAGCGACTCGTCGCTGGCGCTCTGGGAGGCCATTTGCCGATCGGCGCCGGGCTGCGAGGCGGCAAGGCGGGCCGGCGGGCGGGAGGGCGAGCAGGCGAGCGGTAAAGACTGGAAGGCGTGCAGGGATTTGGGGGTCCGGCATCGGGCCGTGTGATGTTGCGTCAACATGTACGGCAACAGGGTATGCCTAGACGTGCCCTAGGGCCGCGTGGGCGCCCGTGCGAGCCGTGCGCGTGGCGAGGATCGTGGCAGTTGGGTCGGGGCAGAGGAAAGCCTGGGCCCAACTGCCATGTTCCCTTTACAGTCCCTACCAACAACAACAGCCCGAGCCAAGACACGCAATGCACAGGTATCCCGTCAGGCAGATCGGGGGTATCTTAACTCGGACGGCTGTTGGCGGTTAAGGATTATGTAGAGACCCACGGGTCGCGGCCACATTGCACACGCGGTCACACTCCGTCCGCGCCGCCCATGGACAAAAGAACTGACGCGTTGGCTGGGTCCGGCAGCGACCGCGGCACATTCTGCAGACGTCAGCAGGTCAGGTCTGGGAAGCGTGGCCACGCGGAGGCCGCTCGCTGACACCACGCGTGTTTCCGGACCTCCCCAGACACCCCCCCTTCAGCCCCGGCCAGCGGACCTCACAGACACACCTGCAGCTGGCCTTGTTCCAGGAATTCTTCTGCGTCTTCTCCGACACCTCATTGCGCAGAGCGTCCATTGCTATGGAAGCGTATCCTGTCTTCTTCTGGGCTGTCAGCTGCCGTATGGGAAAAACACTCAGATATGAAGACGTAGGTTGTTTGCGTCTGTGAAGCAATGGGCGATGGATATCGGCGAGGGAGGGAGGTATTTCGCGTGGTCACGTGGATTGATACCGTGGATGACGCCATCGCCGCGAAACGTAAAATGCCGTGCGTTTCTCGTCTCGCTTCCCGAGCTCGGTCAGCATACTCTGTTCTGTCCTGTTCTATCAAAAACCACACAACGCTCTATGCCTCTGCTGTTGCCGCGGCCCTTCGGAGGCAGTCCGTATCCGGGTGCCGGCAGGTCGCAGAGCAACCAGCCGCAGGACCAAGCTCCCTCGCGACAAAAGCAGCAACAGCAGCAAGCACAACAACAGCGACAGACCAGCGGCCAGCAGCGGTCGGCGCCGCGCGCGGCAGGTGTCGCGAGTTCCGGCGCCTCCTCCTCGGCCCAGGCCGGCACTCCCGCGACCGCGAGCGGCCGGGCCAGTGCTTACCCGCCAGGCTACACCGACACCGTAGCAGCCACGCAGATGGGCACGTACCAAGTAAGCAGGTCGGGCTGGCGCGAGGGTCGCGGCCTGGGCGTGGGCCTGTGGCGCCGAGCCGATCACACCGACGACCTGGGCGCGCTGGCGCGGGGGGATGCGCCCTCCGCGCCGCAGCTGCCCCCGGGCGCCTCCGGCCCCTGGTACAGAGACGGAGACAGCGCCAGTAGCGGTGACATGGGCGGGGGCTATGGGCTGACGCATTTGGCGGCGGCAGGCGGCGGTGGCAGTGGTGCCGCCGCGGCTGCTACCGACCCGTGGGTCGGTCAGTCCGCAGGTGCTGCTGCAGCCGCAGGCGGCAGCAGCCTCCTGACGGCGGCCGCTGGAGAGCCGCCGGCAGGCGTGTCGGGTCTTCTGGGACGCATCGGCGGACTGCTGGGGCGCCGCGGTGGTGGCGGCGGCGGCGGTGGCCGCGACGCCGGCACTGGTGGGGACGACGGCGGTGGGGGTGTAGGTTGGGGCGGCGCCAGCGCTCAGGATAGGATGAGAGGTGGCGGCGGTGGCTACGCAGGCGGCGGTGCGCGGCGTGACAACGGCGAGCGGATAATGCAGCGGATGCGGGTGAGGCGCTCACTGGCGCACTCCCTGGTTTCACGCTTTGCTGTATCCTGTCCTGTGGGTCTCACGTCCGCTACGCGCTGTGAGGCTATCGTTGCGCGTTTGGCCTGCCGCCCGTCGGCGGTCAACCTGTACCCCGTAACAGATATGCTGCGTGCGCATGAGCGTATCCGCCGTACACTGGCTGTGTGACTCTAGCCGTATA
This sequence comes from Gonium pectorale, assembly GCA_001584585.1. Lineage (NCBI taxonomy): Eukaryota > Viridiplantae > Chlorophyta > Chlorophyceae > Chlamydomonadales > Volvocaceae > Gonium > Gonium pectorale. Next base: position 3,341,831 of record LSYV01000007.1, on the reverse strand, counting down.
AGCTCTGCCGCACTTACGTCGTACGCCATACGCGCAGGACCTCCTGTTCGCCGACGCGTCTTTGTTCAAGGTGTGTTTGGCGCAGCCCGGATGTCCAGATGTGAAGAGGACCACTGTCAGGCCCTCAGCCAAGTCCTTGCCTCGCTCGTGTGCTGTACCCTGTTGGGGCGTCTGGGCGTGGGGCTGCGAAGACCCCTCGGGGTTTTGGCCCAGCCCCTGCCCGGATACATACCACGTAAGTGAATCCTCCCCGTCGCCTGCATGCCCTGCAGGTGGAGGGCGGGGCCGTGACGGCACTGGTGGAGGGAGACGCGCTGCGCCTGCGGCTCAAGCAGCGGTCGCGGCCGCCCTCGCCACAGCAGCAGCAGCTGGACGTCAGCCACGCCCACCACGCCCACCATGCCCACCACGGGGCGCGCGAGTACGGCGAATATAGTGGAATGCCGTATCATCAGGCGGCTGGCGAGGAGGTTGTGGTGCGGATGCAGGCAGGTTGGGGTTGGGTTGGCTGGGTGTGTACGGTAACCGGAGGGACCGCGCGCCGCTGGGTCCGCCAATCAAACTCCCGGCTACATCTATCCACCCGCCCTCCTGATCAATTGCGGAGTTGATTGCGGAGGCAAAACAATCATCACGGAAACAGCACATGGCCAATACACAAGCCAAACTGACGACGCTTTCCACTCCCTCCCTTTCCACCCCTCCTCCCTCCCTCCCCCTCGGCTCGGCACCGCAGGTGGGCGACCGCGCCTGCCTGGACCTCAACCCGCCCCACGACCCCGAGCCGCTGCCCTTCCTCCGCGCCGCACCCGGCGTCTTCACCTTCCGCTGCCCCCGCCACCGCCTCTTGCTCAAACCCGGGGGAGCGGCCTCCGACGCCGGCGGCGGAGGCCCTGCCTGGCCGGGCGCTGGCGAACGGAGGGGCCACGGACGTCGCGGCGGCGGCGGCGCGGGTATCAGCGACGAGAGCAGCGACGGCGATGGCGGCGGCGCCGCTGCCGCCAATGACATGTACTACTGCCTGACCGTTTCCCCGACCGTTTGCGACAGTTGCGGTTTGGACGAGCTGGACGCCGTGCTGGCGGCCTACACACGGTTCAGGTACGTACGGCACTTGTCGTGCGCGGGCTGCCGTGCACCGTAACGGCAACGCCGCGGGCGCACAGATGAGAAGAATGCGGGGAGAGGGCGGCTGGGGCCGGAGGTATCTCCTAGCACATTAGCAAGGGCTCGTCGTCGCAGGTGGCTTGCGGCAGCTCCCTGCGCCTCGTCCCTCGTGGCACTGGCATGCGACTTTGTGTATTTGCTAGCCGTGAGGGTACCGTAATCGGGGGCAAGCACTCAGCCCTCGCCCAGACAGTCGCTCGCCCGGTGCGGAACCCGCTTGGGTTGGCCGCTCGACTCCCACCCTGGATCCTGACACCCGAGTGCACGGCCTTCCCCAACCGCCTTGTGCTGCAGCGAGCACCACGCCGTGCCATACACGACGGCCGCCAACTCGCAGCGGCACGGAGCAGGCGCCGCCGCCGCCACCGTCGTCCCTGGCATCCCCGTGGTCGCGGCCACTGCCGCAGCCGCAGCCGGCGGCGCCGCCGGCAAACCGTACGACGACCATAGGGCCGCTCCGGCGGGCGAGGCCGCGTACCCGCCGGTGACGCCGTCGGCGCCTCCGTACGGGCCGTACCCAGCCGTGCCGCCCATGTACGGCGGTGCGCAGTACGGCCAGTCCGTGAGTACGACGCGTGGCACGCAGGTCGTGGCGGTGGCGCCGCCGCCATCGTGGGGCCCGTACACGGCGGCGGCAGCGGCGGCGGCGGTGGGGCTGTGGCCGTCTGTGGCGGCGGCCGTGTCTTCCCCGGAGGGCGCGGCGCAGCTAGCGGGGCGGGCGGTCGCGACGGCGCGCGCCGTGGGCGCTGCGCTGGTGGAGACGTCGCATTCCCTGGCGTACGGCATACGGCGGCGGGTGAGCAGCGCGGCGAAGGGGGTCGCGGCAGGTCATCTGCTACTGAAAACCCTTGGCGCCGCCTTTGCCACGACTGGCGTGCGGAGCTAGCTGCGCCCGTCCCACGTCGGTCAGCCATCGCCTTTGCGCCCCCTCACTGCCCAATGTCCCTCCCTCCCCGCCCCCCCACCGCCCGCCTCACCCCACCGCCCGCCGCCCCCTCCTCCGCCCGCCCCCTCCTCCGGCCGCACGCAGGCGGATGACGTTGTGCGCAGCCTGCCGCCGCCCGCGACGGAGCCGGACCGCACGGCGTCGGGGCGGCCGGTGCGCGCCGCCGCGGGCGCCGCCGCCGCCGCCACGCTGCTGCCCCTGCGCGCGGTGGTGCTGGCGTTGTGGCTGGTGGCGCGCGCGGCGGCGCTGGTGGTCGGCGTGCTGACGGAGGCCCTGGCGGGTGAGTTGCAACGCCGTGCTCAAGGCGTCGCGTTACTGCGCAGCCGAGTGCGCAGCCGAGCACTCAAGCAAGCACGAAAGCATCCTAGCCGGCCGGCCGGCCGGCCGTGTAACCCCGACGCCGACCCCGACCCCACAAATCGGCGGCGGCGGCGGTCGGACGACTCGGGTGCCCCCCGGCTGAACCGGACCGAGCAACCGTTCCATTTGACGAGGGACTTGTGCTCTCTGCGCTCTGCGCGCTGTTACCCTCCCGACCTTGCCTCGCGTGCGGGTGCGGGCGCGTGGGCCGTCGGGAGAGGCTGGCGTGCTGACTCCCTCTCCCAGTAGATGTAGAGGCGAGGCTCCCTCCTCCTTGTTGACAGCGCCCATACATGTCATTCCGGGTGGGGCTTACTGTGGACGGTTGCCGGTTGCCGGTTGCCGGTTGGCGGTTGCCGGCTGCCGGTTGGCGGTTGGCGGTGTCGCGTTTCCTCTCTTCGTGCCAAGCCCCATTCCTGCTGCTGCCTCCCGGCTCCAACCCACGCACAGGCGCGGGCGCGTGGGGGGCCGAGGTGGTGCTGTTCGCGGGCGCCCTGGCGGCCAGGTGGCTGCCGATGTTTGGGGCGTGGCACCGCGCCCGCCACGCGCGCCGCCGCCTGCGCCACCACGGTGCCGGCGGCGGAGGCCAGCAAGCGCCGCCGCCGCCCTCGGTTTTCGAGCTGCTCGCTGCGGCGCTGGCGGCGCTGGCGGTGCCCGGGCACCTGGCGCGCACGGCCGCGGGGGCTGCGCTGCTGATCTACGGTGAGGGGAGAGAGAGGGAGAGACGCGGTGCGCGGCGCGACGCAGGGCGTACGGACTTCCTGGCTCTTGATGTACGGCACCGTGGGCGCGGGTCGCGCCGCGCACCCGTACACCTTTCCGCCCGTTTCTTTTTACTGCTTGCCCCCAACGTCCCTTACCCATTTGCAAGGCCCTTGGCCTTGTTTCAGTACAGCTCCCTAAGAGCCTCGTGTTGGTGCCCTGCAGGCGAGCTCCACGGCAGCCTGGAGGAGAGCTTCCGGGTGCTGCTGAGGGCGGTGAGCGACGCGGCGGCCCAGCTGGCGGCGCGTGCTGGCGGGCCGAGCGCTGGCGGGCTGGCTCGCCGGTCGCTGGAAGCGGCGGGGTACACTCTGGACGCTCTGACAGGTTCGTGGGGAACCGCACCGCGCTTGACAGTATGTGTGTGGTGGGGGGGGGGGGGCGGGCACGCGGGCTGGTGTGGGGCGGGAGGGGGGAGGGGGCAGGCCTACGTGCTTGCAGGTCTGGAAGTCTGGGGTGGTTTGGTCTTGGGACGCCTCATTCGCAGCCATGGAGTCCGCACCCCACACATCATACGTTACGTAATGCCTGTTGAAACGCCCGCCTCCGACCCTTCTCCGCGTGCGTTGCTCTGGTGTCTGGGCGCCTGGTCAACTGAGGGTGCCCGGTGCTCCCCGCCGCAGGGCTGCGCAAGGTGGGCCTCCGTGCGGTGGCGCGCGAGTACCAGCGCCGGCACGCCACGGCGCTGCTGGAGCCGCCGCCGCCGCCAGCCCTGCGCGGCCGCCGGCGGCGGTAGCCGTACATCGGTCGCTTCCCACGAGGCTTACCCAACAGGGCCGCTATGTAGTTTGGCGGTTGATGGTTAGTTGGTTGGTTGGGCGGTTGGTGGGTGGATGCAGTGTATGCTTCTAGCCTGGATCATTCTGTACGAGCCCGTGTTGATTGCTGGGGGGAGTGCTGCATTGCTGACACCGGAGCAGTGGGCCACAGCGCGAAAGTCAACGGTTGTTCGTCGGGTCAATCCTGTCGTCCCACGTTGGCACCTGGGTAATACGACGCTGGCTGTCTTGAGCAGTCCGACTGGTGAATGAAGGGGTGATCTGGTGAATGGTACAACTAAAAAGAGTGTGTTACATCAGTGCCCATACGTGCTTGATTGCTAGCACCTCGGCACAGCCCAACCATCGTCTTCCCAAGACCACACAAGCAGCCGTCAAATCGTTCGGGTTTTCTCCTAACCCACAATCACCCCAGCACGATCAGGCGGGGGCCCTTGATGATACAACTGCTGCGGTGACTGGGTGTGTTCGGAAGCCTGGGAGTACGGTGCAAGGGCGGCGCACGCTCTCGGCGTGTGGCCAAGCTGTTGAGTTGCAAGCACGCCGTACTGTCGCGCCTCATGCCAGCATGTTACACACCAGCTCGGGACAGGGCGCGGAGCCGCGGACGCATCTTCACTCGGCGGTGTACCACTACTCGGCAATACCGGTACATTCCCCTCCTCCAGTTCTGCCATTGCCTCTTGATGAGGCGTCGGCAAATTGGCTTGCACGATCAGTAAGATGGGTGTCCCAAACCACAGCGTACAGCCACCGCCACTCACACCGTCTCTGCGCAACCGTGCTGTCCAAAGCGTCGCGCCGCTACCTTGTCCGTCGGCGGTACGCTCAAACAATGCAAACGGGTCACAGTCGTACGAAACGCCGCACATTGCTTGCTTGCCTCCCTCCACCCGGCCTCGAGCCAGGCCAGAATGCGAGCACACCAGCAGTACGGGCACCATGCACACAACCCATTAACGGAGCCTCGCAGCCACCCCCATCGCTTGCAGGGGCTTGGAGCCAGCACCCGACCAGGGCGCGGCCTCCCCCGTTGCAACGTTGACCTCCGAACAATTCGACACCCAACACCAGGCACACACCCAAACAGCAGCGCATCACATGGATTACGACCAGCGACGAACGAATGAAGGGATACGATCCACAGCCACAAGTCCAAACACACGCCGCACACAGGGACAGAGACTACTACGCATGCCTTATTGGGACCGCAGCCCGCCTCACGCCTGCTCGTCCGCGGCCGCCTTCTGTGCGGACCTCCGCACCCCGGCTCCCCCTCGGCCAACCCCCATCATCACAGTAACGCCGGCGCCAAACCCTGCCTTTTCACACAGGCTTCATGTCCGCGTAGTAGCTGCTACAGGCGACCCTTTGTATCAGGTCTCGCCGCCTCACGCCAGGTAACCGTCGCCAACCGAAGTGCTCAACCACCGGCCCGAACGACGGACCGTTGCCGTGCGCTCCCCACCTTAACCGCCCGGGTAACCCGGGGTATATCACCACCGCGGAGATATGTGGGTCCTTATTGCGCGCCTTATGTCACCCGCCTCCCGCGCGGGGGCGCACGACTCTCGCCTTTGCATCCTTGTTCGCGTCAGCCATATGGCTCGGCACGGGACGGCCCGCTTGCGATGGCCATCAGGCGCCTGGTGTGCTGCGGGATGGTAGCCGTCAGCCGTCAGCTGGCAGATGCAACATGGAGCCGCGCCCATGAGCACAACCCCGCGCTGCTCAGTGCCCATCCCGTTGCCAACACCAAGCGCCATGACGACCCACGCACGCCTCAGGCCCGACCCAAGCCGTCAACCCCAGCAGCCCCCGTCAGCCCCGTCCGGTAAGCTCGCCTCCTCCTGTACCAACTGTAGCCGCCCACCAGAGCGGCGCCCGCGGCACACACGACCTCGGGTCGCCACCCCCAGCCACCCGCCTGTAAGGCGCCCTCAGCACGCTGCCACCCCGGCCGTGCTTTCCTCCACTGCGCCGTGCTCTCCACCGCCTGCATTGGAGCGCGCTTTTTACGCCGCGGCAGGCGTCAGCACGGGCGCGCCGCCCGCCTCCGCGCCGCCGCCCGCGGCCCCGGCGCCGCCCTGCTGCGGCCCGCCCTCCTTCTTCTGCTTGTTCTGCTCGAAGCCATACCCCAGGCTGGTTCCGGAGCTGGCCGACAGCAGCTGCAGCTCGCTCAGGTGCTTGCGACGGAAATCGTCCACGATTGAGCTGACCTGTAGGGTTGGCCGTTGGCGGTTGGGGTCAGGTTGTTCACGGTAGTTGACAACAGGACGGTTGTTAACGACGACGGTTTCGGATACTCAAGGCAACTGTGTGACGTACTCTAATACGGGCCGCCCGGCAGACTGGAGCTTAGCCCAAACCCCCGCTGCCCGATCCTTCCTGCCGCGGCGCCCTTACCCGCTGCCCCCCCGATCCGTCTCCCCGCCTTCCCGCCAACCCCGCCCTTCCCCGACGCTGTCCGCCGCACCTCATCGGCGTTGAAGTCCATCTCCCGCAGCACTGCGGCCGCCAGCTGCAGCGACGGCTCCAGGGTCTCGGGGACCACCGCGGTGGCGCCGGCACGCTCCAGATTCACTGCGGGAAGGGGGTTTTGAGACACAGGGTTTAACAAGAACGGGCTAGGGAAGGGAGCAAGCGAACCCGCATCGCTGGCATGCCCGCCTGCCGGCGCGCAGCTGCACATGACATTTGCCCCACCACCAGGCCGCCAACAGGCGGGCCCTCTCCCTCGCCCGTCTCCCCCCCTTTGGGTCTTCATCGCTCCTGGAGCCCTGCACATCGGAAGGTTCACACTCACCCACTCCGTCGCCTCAGTACCACTCTGTAAACGCACAGTATCTCCTTTCAACCCCGTAACCGACCACTATGACGACTATCGTCTCTCTCTTGCAGCCCTCACATATGCACACCGCTGCGGCTGCTGCAACCCGCCGGCCCGCCCGCCCGCCTCCCTCACCGGCGTTGGTGATGTCGTGCGCGCGCACGTAGGTCTTGACGTGCGGGAAGTGCTTCGACATGGTGTACACGGCGCGGTAGTTGGCGCCGGGCGTATCCAGCGCAATGATGGCGCATGCGGCCCGCTCCGCGCCCACCAGGTGCATGACCGAGTACGAGCCTGTCGCACGAAAGCCGCGGGTGGCGTGCGTGTCGCACGGGAGGGGACCAGCCCATGTTCAGGAGGCAGTTACGGAGAGTCGTCGCGTCGGTCAGCAAGAAAAAGAGCAGCAAACAGGGGCGAAGCGCCTGAGCAGCAGCAACAGCACGCCCGCGGGCATGAATCGGCGTGCCCCGCCACGCCTCCCTCTCGCCCGGCCCCTCCACCAAACCCCCACACGCCACGCACCCGCGTCTCCGAAGTAGACGGGCACGTCCTTCTTCTTGCCCACCGCCACGCGGGCGCTGCTCACGTCCAGCGCCACGAAGGGGATGAGCTGCTCGCTCAGCATCTGGGCGATGATCTGGCCCACGCGGCCGTAGCCTGTGCGGGTGTGTGCCATGTGTGGAAGGGGCCGCGGGAGCGGGTCAGGACGAGGTACAGCCGTTGAAAAAATTGCATATGGGAGAGTATTGGGGGATACGAAGTCAAGTTGCGACGGGCTTGATGGGAGTATGGCGGCGCTGTGCCCCGTTGGCCTGCCGCCCGGCCGTGGCTTTGCGTGGCGCGGGCGGTCGGGGCCCCCGGGCCGGCGTTGCTGTGGCACCCCTGCGAAACTGCGCCCGCGTGGGGTCGCGCGGGCGCAGGCTTAGATGGGTGCAGCGCGTGCTTGCGCATAACTGCAATACGCGGCTTTAAGATTTCAGCGATAGTACGGTGGGGGGCAACCAGAGGGTTCCATCCTTTAGGAGGCGCGAGGCATACGGAGCACGGAGCACAGAACATGCAAGGGGACACGGCGCCATGCAGGTAGCCTAAACATTGGTCGGCCGAAGCCGGGTTGCGGTGTGCCCCGCAGGCCAGCCGCCCGGCCACTAATTGGGGCGCGGGCGAGCGCACAGCCCTCCGGGCCGGACGCGGCGGCTAGTAAGGCCGTCCCCGCCCGGTCGGCTTGCTGTGGCACCCCTGCGAAACTGTGGCGGCGTAGAGTGCGCCGCCGCAGGCTTAGATGGGTGCCTAAAGCTCCTCGCCCCGTTGCGCCGCAAAGCAGCTTTACACACTATGATCCGCGCTATCGGAAGACGCCGAGCGACAATGATTGCAGCAACTTCCAGAACCCGCTGTCGGCAGAACACCGACGTTCCTATCCTCTAAATGATCTATCTTTGGGATCGACGCATAGCCTTAGGAACCTTGGGACCCTTCAATATGCCGGTTTATTCTGTTGCTGTGAGCGTGCTGCTGTTTGGATACTGTTGCTGTGAGCGTGCTGCTGTTTGGATACGTGTGGTGTCTGGCGCTGTGCCCCGCGAGCCTGCCGCCCGGCTTTGCGCGGCGTGGGCGGTCGGGGGCTCCCGGGCCGGCGTGAGTACACCCCGCTGTGGCACCCCTGCGAAACTGCGCCCGCGTGGGGTCGCGCGGGCGAAGGCTTAGATGGGTGCAGCGCCGGTTTGCCTCGTCACCTCAAGCGCCTTATGCGGTAACGAGACTACAGCAAGCATGCTGCAATACGGTTGGCTGACCACTGAGGATAGCCTGTTTGGGTCTTCTGTGCGGAAGGCCCAGGGCTGGCGGCACACAGAGAGCATCGCTGACGACTCGAGCGAGGCCGCGGTGCTGTGGCGGCCTCCCTGGCGAGCTGCGACGGCGCCTCTACATGTGCGGTGCCCTAGGCGGGTAAGCGCGTGGCCACATGCGCGTTGTGGGTTGGTGTGCCCCGCAGGCCACCCGCCCGGCCACCGATTGAGGCGCGGGCGGGCGCAGAGCCCTCCGGGCCGGACGCGGCGGCTAGTAAGGCCGTCCCCGCCCGGTCAGCTTGCTGTGGCACCCCTGCGAAACTGTGGCGGCGTGGGGGAGCGCCGCCGCAGGCTTAGATGGGTGCCCTCTTCGCTCGCCCAAGTCGCTCGCAATCAACAACAAGTGCAACCGCGCGCTCTCATCCACCTCCGCCGGCCGCACGTACCGGCGATGATGACGTGGTCCTTGAGCTCCTTCATCTCGTCCTCCTGCGTACGGCAAGCGAGGCAGCATGGCAGCTCAGCCTCTCCGCTCAAACGTTCACACTCCTGTCTACTCCGGTTTCGCAGAGGTGCACCCAGTCGGCGCACTTCACACGTCGGCACGAATCTTCCCCCGCGTCCCACACCCCCCTCCCTGCGCCCTTCACTCGCTGCCCTGCACGCCTGCCCCCGCCCGGCCCAATTACGCCCGCCCCAAGCCCTCGCTCAAGCTGGCACCCCCCTCCTTCTCCCCCCCTCTTTAGCTGTCTTTCCCATGCTTCCAGCAGCCGAAATTCTCAACTCTGTGCTCCCTCCACCCCCAGCATCCTTTCCCACCCCAACGGGACGGCGCATGTCTTAAGCTCGTAGTGAGACGGAACCACCTCCCCGTGAAACCCCCAGCAGCCGCCCGCCCGCCTCCGTGGTCCGCACCTTGGGCTGCATGGCCACCAGGTCCGAGCTCTCTAGCACGGCGCCCAGGCGGCTACCCAGCTCAGCCAGGTATGGCGTGAGGGCCATCGACAGCGCAACCACCTGCCGCCGTACGAATGGGCCGTACGGGCACAGGGGAGGGAGGTTGAAAGAGATGAGGCGTGGGTGCTGTGTGGGAAAGGCGGCGCGCGGGCGCGCAGCGACGAGGCGGGGGCGCCGCGGGGCGCGGCGCCGAGGGACGCTCCTGCCGCGCCGGCGGTGGCTGAAGGGCAGGAGGGGGCGGGCCCGGGCGGCGCCAAGCGGCTCGCGCTCGCGCAGCCTGTTCTTCCCCAAGGCAGCACGCGTACGGCCCCCGAGCACGCGCTTTCACGTACGGCGTGTACGGCACTCACCACGTAGAGCAGGTTGCACACGCTGGCCGGCAGCACGCCGCGCGATACGGCCTCGCCGAACGCCACGAACGCAAACTCGCCGCCGGGCGCCAGCAGCAGGCCGGAACGGATGGCCGCCAGGCGGGGCAGCCCGAACAGGGGGCCCACCGCCGCCATCACAGCCACCTGCAGACGGCGGGTGTCCGGGGACGGGGGACGCTTGAAGACGGAGCGGATGCGGTCGTCGATGGGGACGGGGTACGAGTCGAGGGGGGCCGTTGCGGTCGTGGCAGCATCAAGCGGGTCCTGACCATGCATGGCATGGTGGTTCCTTCCACCTGGAGTAATCCCTTGCGTCCAAATGCTATCATCGCCCACCACCCGCCCGCATATCGTTCAACACTCCCGCGCACCCGCGCACGCGTACTGCCACCTTGCCCACGGCCCCCGTCCCACACGAGAGCCGCCACTCGTAGCCTCTCGCCAGTAGCCCCCCGTCGCTACCCACCGACTGACCAAGCACCCCTGCCCCCCCTCCCCTTTCCTCCCTATCTCCCGCCAGGCCGCACCTTGCCGACGATGAGCACTGTGATGGCCGCCAGCACCTCCTTCCACTTGGCCAGGAACAGCTGCATGCTGATCTCCATGCCCACGCTCATGAAGAACAGGCCCATCAGCAGGCCCTTGTAGGGCGCGATGTCAGACTCCACCTGAGGCGAGCGCGCGCGGGCGGGCGGACGGCCCAGAGGACGCGTCGCAGGGCGGTGCACGCGGGTTGAGAATGCAGGTCTGGGAAGGTTGCGGACGGGCCTGAGAGCCCAGGATGAGGGCTGCGAACGGCTTTCGCCTCGGCCCGCCGGTTGCAGGAACCGCGTGCGTGAGCAAGGGCGACCCCCACCGCGCCTTGTCAGCAATCCTTGCACCCCGCCCACACGCGACACGCGACGCTTTGCGCGGCTCAACCCGCTGGCCGCGCCCATGACCATGCCGCAAAGCCCCCTGCACACCCATCCCCTATTCGGCCCAGCCCCAAAGAACCCCTTGCACCCCCTACCCATCCTCACACCCCGTCCCCATCCACCGGCCGCACCTGCAGCGCGTACTCGGTTTCCGCGATGAGCAGTCCCGCCAGGAAGGCACCCAGCGCCAGGCTGAGGCCGGCCAGCTGCGTTAGGAAGGACGTGCCCAGCACCATGAGCAGCGTGGTGGCGGCGAAGATCTCCGCGTTGGCAAACTCGCTGATCTTCTTGTAGAGCGGACGGACCAGGATGCGGCCGCCTGGAGGGTTGTGGGGGGAATGTTTGGGGCAAGCGAAGAGTACGACAGTTGAGGCTGCAGAAGCGTTTGGACGGCTCAGTGGTGGGTCACGTAGGGGGAGGAGGAGGGGGCAGGGTGCGCTCAATCTAAACAAGGGGATGCATTGAACGAGGGCAGCGGCTGGCGCTGTGCCCCGTGGGCCTGCCGCCCGGCCGTGGCTTTGCGCGGCGCGGGCGGTCGGAGGCCCCCGGGCCGGCGTTGCTGTGGCACCCCTGCGAAACTGCGCCCGCGTGGGGTTGCGCGGGCGCAGGCTTAGATGGGTGCAGCGCGCGCTTGCGCATGACTGCAATACGCGGCTACAAGAGGTCAGCGGTAGGACAGTGTGCTCCACTATCAAAGGAATGCATTGCCCATGAGGTGTGGGAATCCCGAGGAAGATGCTAGGTGGGCACGGTCCCGTTTTAAACAGTATCAGACCGGTCAGTAAATCGGTGTGCCCCGCGGGCCAGCCGTCCGGCCACCGATTGAGGCGCGGGCGGGCGCACAGCCCTCCGGGCCGGACGCGGCGGCTAGTAAGGCCGTCCCCGCCCGGTCGGCTTGCTGTGGCACCCCTGCGAAACTGTGGCGGCGTAGAGTGCGCCGCCGCAGGCTTAGATGGGTGCAGCGCCAATGCTCAGCCAATACCCTGGCGCGAACCGGCGGCCCGCATCGGCTCCATGCGTACCGCCGTACCCAACCCGTGATTGGCAAGACGGGCTGCCGTGCCTATCCAAAGAGGTCAGCTCTGCTTGCCACGACCGCCTAGCCTGCCGACAGGCCACGCCTAGATCTTGCCCCACCCACAAACACAGCCACCTTTCCCACCCCACCCCAACCATCAAACGCGCTGCCGCAACCCCCACCCCAGCCCACCACCCTGCCCCACCCGCAATGATGCCCACGATGGCCACCACCGCCTTCACCGCCGCCAGCCCCAGCGCCTGCGCGATGCGCGCAAAGCCGCCGCTGCTGCCGTCGGGCGAGGGCGCCAGCAGCGGGATGAGCATCAGCAGAACCACAACCGCCAGGTCCTGGGGCGGGCGGAAACACGGAAAGCAGGACGACTTATACTTTATACCAGATTCCAGATTATACTTCAGTAGAGGTGGAGTGGCTCAAGAGTCCGGTATGAGCACTGGCGCGGGAATGGGAACATCAGACAGCTTCAAAGTGTACTGTGATGGACGCTCCCGTGCTGCAGGCGGGAGGCTGAATTGCTATGGCCTGGTCTAAACGGTCCCCGCACTTCGACTGGAGCATCCCACACACGCACACAGGTGCAGCAGCAGGAGGCTGCGAGTCTCCCCTCCTCCTTTGCAGCCCACCGCACGGGCCTCCCCAGTGGCGCCATGGTCGCACTAAGCCGGCCCTGCCCTGCCAGCCGCGTGAGGGATCATGGAAGACCCGGGCCAGCCCCGCTCGACCCCGAGTACGTCGACCAACACAGTCCGCCGCCACCGCCGCCGCCGCCGCCACAGCCAGACGCAAACGCACCTGCAGCAGCAGCACCGAAAAGATGGCGCGGCCGTGGCGGCTACCCATCTCGCCGCGCTCCTCCAGCACCTGAGGTAAGGGTTACACAGAGGAGAGATACGCAGGTGGGAGTTCCACGGGGTGAGTGCGCCACGGGCAGACCGCAGACTTGCGGCGGTGTTTGTCAACCGCAGCGGGGGCCACACCGGCCGGGCCATGGCTCGTTTGTCACGTCCGGCGGCCAAGCCGGTCCTTGCCTCGTTTTGCCGGCTCCTGAAAGTGTCGGCGATCCGCAAGTGCAGCACTCGCAATGTGTGTGTCGCCGTTTCCGGCGCGGTCCGCGTCATGGCTGAATTGCGTACAGCTACCGGTAGGTAGTATCGTATAAGCTTAGGTCGTTGCCGTGATCTGGAGGGTGGGGTGGGGTGGCCCTAACCGGGTCAGGAGCCTTCCCGCGCCCCCGCCTCAACCCCCGATACCGGACCGCCCGCGGCGCACCTGGATAGCCACGGCGGTGGAGCTCATGGCGAGCGAGCCTCCCAGAATGATGGCCCCGGGTCCGGGCAGCCCCGCGGCCCACATGGCCACTCCCGCCACACCCAGTAGCGTGAACACCACCTGCTCGGGCGGCCAGGGCGGCGGGGAACATGGGGTTGAAAGGAGTTCTCAGTACAGAAGCCCGAGGCGCATGTTACGCCGATCCGTCCAAGGCTGCGTGGCGAAGGGATACGCCGTCGCGACCGGCGATGCAGTCCCCCGGGCGGCGGCAGGGGGGGCGTCCGAATGGTTCAACCATCGAGCAAGGGGTGGCCGTGAGGGGCTCAGGTGTACGGAAAGCATTCTTGCGAGAGGGTGTCTGGGAGGTTCATCGGTGGTCAGCTATGAGCAGGGAACGCCAGTAACTTTGCGTGCGAGCAAGCTGACCGGACCTCATCAACCTCCGCACGTACACAATTACCAACCCACGCCCCCCCCCTCGTTCATTAGCGCCCCCCTTCCGAGCCGACACGGTGACTCGGTAACTTCCCATGCGCGCACACCCAAGCACCCGACGCGCGTGCACTGCGCCCAGTCCGACGATGAGCGTGGCTAGTTAGCGGGCGGCGGGCGGTGGCGGCGGCAGGCCGCATTTTATCCGCAGGAGCTCGCATCGCGCCTCGCGCCTCCCCGGCCACCGCGTCACCTCCCTCATTAGCTATCTTCACCGTCCCCCTCGGCTCCACACCCCAACGCCCCACCTGCGCCGTGCCCATGCCGAACACAAACTTGGCCATGGACTGCAGGCGGTCCAGCGACAGCTCAAGTCCGATGTTGAAGAGCAGCAGCACCACTCCGATCTCCGCCAGGTGCTTGATGCTGTTCACGTCGGCGATGAGGCCCAGCGCGTACGGGCCCACGATGGCGCCGCCCAGCAGGTAGCCCAGCACCGCGTTGCCGCCTTCGGGGGAGGGGTGGGTAAAGGGGGGGCCCGTAAGTCCGGGGGCAGGCTGCGCGGTTGGCCTCAGACAGAGGGGGGAGAGGGGTGTGAGGTTAGCGGACCGGGGTTTGCACGGACACATGCGCATCCAGCAGCATTTGGGGAGTCGAAGGAAAAGGGGGACGAATAACGACGAGCTGGGCGCCCGCAGCATTTGGGGAGGGGACCGACAGCCGGCAGGAGGGGACGGTAGGGGGGCCCGAATGCATTTCGATTGTCCGCGACGCGACCCGTTTCCCTTTTGTGCACTACCCCCCGCTCCACTCCGCCCCGCGAGCCCGCGCACCCACCCGGCACCCACCCGGCACCCACCCGGCACTCCCTTGACCACCAGCGGCACGCAGACGATCGAGGTGAAGAGCAGGCAGATGGTCTCCAGCAGGCCCCGCTCCGCCTCGTGGATGTGGATGTGGCCCAGTTGCTCCTGGGGCGGCGGTGGCGGCGGCGGCGGCGGAAGGAGGGTTGGTGGGGACGGAGGAGGTCGGAGGGCGACCGTTTTGCAGAGCCGCACAGAGGGAGAGGGCGCCAGGGCGCGCGAGATACGCGCGCTGTTGGCCCTGAGACGCCCAACGGACTGCATGGGTGTACACCCCGCGCATCCCGCTATCGACCGCACCGACGCACCTTGATGAAGGACATGACGGAGCCAGCCGCAGCCATCACAGCCCGGCCGGGGTCGGTGTGGTTGAGGAAGTAGAAGCCCGCCGCCGCGCCGAGCGCCATCGCGCCGATCTTAACC
>LSYV01000007.1:3303997-3320926 GCA_001584585.1 Gonium pectorale | reverse complement strand
CATCTTAACTCCCGTCTCGCCGCTAGGGAAAGTCACGGGGTGCTCCAGTCACATGGGGCAGCCGCCACCGAGCATCAAGCCTGTCATCAAAGCTATCCAATACTTTGCCAATGGGTATGAGCAACGACGCGAAGTGTGTTACTCGCGCGCTACCCGTCAGTCCCTCGGGGGCACGGATACCCGCGTCAGCAAGGAAGCGCAGTGCCCCTGCTGCCCAGCAATCAGTCACCCCATCGACAAGCGCTAGCCTCAGGTCTGCCACGAAGGCCCGGTGGCACAGCGTATCGGGGCGCTCTACCATTCCGTTCCAGAACCGTAAGACGAGCTTGGCCCAGTGGTACTGGAGCGGCCTCTGCGCCAACTCACGGTAGAGCAGTGCTTGGGTAGGGGCGCGTGCTCCCACCACCGTTCGCATATAGGCCCTCTGCTCCTCAACCATGGGGTTCGTCATGGCACTCTCAAAAGACACATTGATGAAGTCGGGGCCCCACACCTGAGCCCCATAAGAGAAAACCGGCGCTACTAGTGTCCAGAACAAATCCATACGCAGTTTAGGCACGTGAATCTTATTCTCCCGACACAAAGCAATGAGGGAATGCATGGCTCGCCTCCCAGACTTCAGGAGCTCTGCCGTGCACCCGGTGAAGCGCCGTCCTGGCCCGTACGTCAACCCCAGGTACTTAGCGGTCTCACCTTCGTTCAGGGTCCTGAGCCGCTGGCCACACAAAATGTACGGGGCGCTGCGGAGGCGCTTTCTTTCCCCAAGCTCATGCGGCAAGTAGCTCGGGGTGTAATAGCCTGGTGTCGAGCGTACCGACAGGCCGGATGGGTTCCTTTCAGCAGGGCCATCACAGGTCATGTGCAGCCACACCAGGGGCTCCCCTGAGCCACACCGTGTCGTACCGTGATGTGCGGTGATGTACGGGTGCGTGACCCCGGCGTCCTGCTAAAGACAACGCCTCCAAGCCACTCGTCGTTGCCCTCGTGCTCCGTACAAACCACCACCTGCACAACCAGCTTGCCCCACCTCCACAGATGAACCCTCTTCTGTGCTGCCCGACTCGCTCCCATACGGTATTTAGGTATGCATAATGTAGCATGCAACATTTGACGCATTATCATGAGCATACGGAGCTCAGCTTACTTTCTGGTGTGAGCAGCCCCGGAAATGGCCCCCGGGAATGGCTGGCTTGCCGCGCGGCTCGCGTTGCTCTTCGGCAGCAACGAACAATCGGACTGTTGGATACAGTTCCAGCTAGAGGACAATCCTGCTCGTGCCTCCAAACGCGCTCGACTCGAGGACGGTTCCACAGCTGTCAAGCATAAACTGCATGCGTTTGGCGAGCCCCTACCTGGTCATGCCTTCGTGCTGCGCAATGCCTCGGAGTGGTTCAGGGCCAAGGTAGGCCCACTTTAAGACCGAACGCAACGTGCCGGGGCTGCGGGGGCCCTAACAACACAGGCATTAGGGTCCATGCCTGCCATATTGGTTGTCTGCTTGACTACATGTACAAACACGCTTCTACGCATATATAACACACGGCATGAGCACGCGGTTTGCGTTTTCAGCACACGGCCTGGCCACCTAGGACCCGACCCCAACCCAGTCACCACCACCTGACACGCTGTTCCCGATGGAACTGACCAAAGGTGGACATGATCAGCAAGGAAGGGGCCTCGGCGCGAGTTGCTAGCCCAGTGGCGTCAGCCAACGCACCCACGATCTGTGTCCCGTTGGGCAGCGAGGAGGAGGTGCCTGCCGCCCGCGCCGCCATCCGGTACGCGTACACCGGAGAGGTGGCGTCGGAGAGCATACGCGGTATCCTGGAGGTGCTGCGGCAGGCAGAGTACCTGCAGATCGAAACCTGCGCAGCGGCCTGCATGGATATCCTCACCTCCCGCCTGCGGCAACCGCCCTTAAAAGGTGAAGGAGACGAAGGCCAACAGGCGGGCGAATCGACAGCGCCTGTGCTGGATTTCTTCTTGTGCGAAACGCTGTGGCCGAACCTGGAACTATGTGCGAGCTTCACTGACGTCATTGACGTTGCCAAGCCGCGACTCATCGCGCACTTTGGCGATGCGCTGGCGGCCCTCAACAACCCGCGCCGCCGGCAGCAGCTGCTAGCGCTGCCTGCGGTGGCCCTGGAGGCGCTGCTCGAGTCCGACGACTTCGGCACCGACACGGAGGACAGCATCATGTTGCTGCTGGCGACGTGGATGCACGAGAATCGCGGCAGGACAGACGCAGCGACGCGCGAGTGGCTGTGCCGGCAGGTGCGGTTGGCGCAGCTCAGCAGGGCGTACACCACATGCATCCTGCCTGCGCTGGCCGCCGACAACAGCGCGGCGCGCGGCGCGGACTGGTTCCCAATCACTTGGCGCGAAGCTGCTGTGTTTGGCGGCTTTGCCGGCGCCAGGTCTGACGTGGAACGGAAGCAGCTGCTGGCGGCCGCCCAGCAGAGCCTCAACACCTCGTCGCCCTGGTTCACCCAATGTCGCCGGCGGCAGTGCGTTCCCGGGACCGGGATCACCTACAGCTGGTCCGTCAGCGAAGCCACGCTGGACGCGTGCCTCCAACAAACGGACGAGGCCGTGGACTTCGACGGCGACGTCGACGGCTGTGATAAGGTTCTGTTCGCGCGGGGCTTCCAGTGGCGGCCTAACGTCTACGCAGCACCTGATGAAGAGCCGGGCAGGGTGGGGTTGCACTTGTGCTGCGACCTGCCCCGCGCCTACCGCTTGCCGGGGTCCGAGCTGCAGCACGGCGACGTGGTGGCGGCGGTACTGCTGTCGGCACGCTTGGCTGCCTACCGCTTTGACGCCTCCGGCGTGGCCATTGGGATACAGACCGTGTCCTTCGACGTCGGGGACTCGGCCTTCGAGGTGGCAGGCGGGACCTGGGGCGTGAGCAACGCGCTGCCGCTGCTCGAAGTAGCCGGAGGCCAACGGGAGCTCAGCGCCTGGGCAGAGTACCTTCACGACGGGAAGATGCATGGCACGCTGTGCCTGCTGCCGCCACCGTCGTCGCAGGATAATGCTAGTGACGAAAGCGACGAGGATGTGGAGGATGGCGTCGATGACAACGCTGCGGCGGCGGTGGCGGATCGGTGGAACGGGGCCGGTATGGGGCAAGCAGGGGGCGCGGCGGCAATGCCGGGCGGATGGCAGGGTGCCTTTGTTTGGTAGAGTAACCCGGTGGCAGCAAGAGCTGGCCTTCTTTCTTAGCCTTCTTTGCTGCTCCCCGCTGCCATTCATATTGTCGTCCCTGCGCATGGTCTGTAGCATTATGCTGGCCACAGGTAGCTATGTCCGGGTGATGCGCCGCGCTGTCCTGCACTGCACCATGCCTGGGTGTGTACTTGGATGGCAACCGCTGTTGCAAGCGGAAGTGGCCCATTTCTCTCTCGTGTAGCCTTGCGCCTGCGCAGTGCATGCTATATATGCAGGCTGCCGAGTGGACCTCAATCGGCCATTGCCACTGCTGCAAGTTGTATTGCGACCCATGCGGGGGGCCTCGTTGCATTTTGCCTTATATTGCGTCCGCACAATACTTACCAATGGTGACATGCGAGCGGCCTGCGGGGCCGCGCGGCGAGTCCCACGTAAGGCCGTCCGTGGTTGAAGGCGGGCGTCAATGATACATGACACAAGTTTCGCATGACATGACTTCTTTTTGAACTTGAGTTCAGCATGGATGTGACGGAATAGCGATTTCGGGCATTTGAGGAGGTTTTGATGCCTTTGTCTTCCGTTACGTGTGGTACGGGAAATGATGTACGCAGTAGGGCAGTACGGCCGCAGGGCTTCGCGGTAACTCGTTTCCCCTGGGTCCTATGCAACATTTCGAACTGTCGTGTGCGAGTTAGGAGTTAACCGCAGGGGTGACATTGTGTGTTGGGACAAAGCGTGTTGACGCTTCCGTGGAGGGCCGTGTCTGGCGAAGGGGACGGCTGGCCGTTCTGTATTCTTCTCAATCCCTGTGTTTATCGTAGTGCGGTCATTTACTACCGTAGTTCCGCGCCCTCCCTGGCGCACTGGGTTTCCGGTCGACTTGGGCTAACCAACTGCCTCTTCCGTTCTCGTGGAGCTGCATCTGGCCAGATGCAATGTATGTTCAGTTACCCGCGGAGACGCAGCAGTAGGTTCAGCAGGTTCAGCACTGTGTCGCATGCCCGTATGTTCTCTGCTACGTACCGACACCTGGTCCCAACCTTGCAGCGCATACCGTATCATGATGTCGCCTGTGAGCCGCATGTTTATGGATGTGTTTGTTGTCGATTGCAACACCGGTGTTCACTAGCACGGCTGGTAAACAGCACCGCAGCTGGAAGTGACGTGGTGTTATCCCTGTAAGATGGGGAGCTGGCTGACTGGAAGGAGCGAGCGCTTGCAGGCAGGGCCGGTGCAACAGCTGTGGCAAGATTTGGACAAAGAGCATACCAACAGGACATGTAAAGTTTGCGCTGAGCCGGTATCGCCCCACCTGAGCAAGGCGCCGTTAAGGTGCAATGAAGGTCAAGCGTGCCAGCACCCTTGGCAACGCATACGGAAAGCGTGTGCTTTGTGAGACCCATGTTGGACCACCTCGTTCACACACCAGACGTCGGATGAGCACACTGCCAACACAGTCGCATGCTACCCGTTCGTGTAGGCGACGGTTTCCACGGATTTGCAACGTGGCACGTCCCCGAACACGCGGTATCCGTCCAGTGTTGAGAAGCCAAACCGAGCAACCCGCATCAACCCGCAATTTTGCGCTGACATCAGCGACGCACAAGGCGCGCCGCATGTGGCGTACCAGCACCCCGCTACAACTTGAAAACCCGCGATGTCATGGGGAGCATGCGACGCCTCCCAGCTGCGCAGCGCTCCTGACAACCGCGCTCCTGGCAACCCGAGACCGATGCTTCTGCGGCCGCGGGCATGCAGCCCGTGCCGTACATGCACGCGCACTGCAGCACTCGAAAAGCCAGCTGGCACTGGTCACGGCGCCGCCGCGCCACGCCCTGGCCGCGCCAACCTTACATCAGCCCTTCATGACCAAATGCCCATGCTCCAGCCTCATTGGCGATGCCAGCGCATCCGTCACTCCCAGTGCCCCACCGCGCCTGCCGCTACGTCCGACCTAGCCGATGGCCCGCGCCCGGCCTGCCTCGCGCGGGGGATCTCCGCGCCGGCGACGTCCGAGCCGCCCCCGCTGCCAGGCTAGCCTTCTCGCTCGGCAGCGGGGCCGCTTGCGCCGCCGCCTGCGCCGCCGTGAGCTCCTGACGCAGCTTGCGCTCCGCCTTGTCCTCCTCAATGGCCAGCCGGATGCGCTCCTTCTCCGCAGTCTCGCGCGAGAGCTTCTCCTCCCGCTCCTTGCGCTTCTTCTGCGGGGGCAAGTCGGCAGCGTGACAAGCACACGTTCAACGGCCATGGGTAATGAACTGGTGGATACCAGTTTACTGACGCGTCTTCCAATGACAAGGCAAACTGTAAAACGCGTTATGTAAGTTCAGCAGTCCAGACCCATGTGCGTGCACGGGACGTTTCGGTTGCGATATGAAGGCGGGGGCGTGAACGCCGCCTGTGCATGCCAGATGCGCCCCCGGCGCCTCCGCATTGGACTTTTGTTCTCCACCCAGGGCGGGACGCCCGGCCTTAGGCTCTGCCGGCACCGCAGCGTTGCAGTACAAAGCAAGACCTACGAATGAAGGAGCAGCACCCCGACGGGATCCCAGGGTAACGCCATAACCAAACCCAGATAGCGGCTCGCCGGACGCTATCCCGCCCCGCCCTGGCGCGCACCTCGGCCTTCTCGTGGACCGTCCCCACGGCCTTCTCGCAGGACGCTATCCCGCCCCGCCCTGGCGCGCACCTCGGCCTTCTCGTGGACCGTCCCCACGGCCTTCTCGCATAGGTGCAGCGCCTCCTTGAGCACGCTGCGGCACAGGAGGGCAGGGGCGACAAATAGAAGACGCGTTATGGCCCAATGTCATAGGCCCGAGCCTGCAGGCATTTAGTTCGTCCATGCGGACGGCCGCCGTCAGGTGCGAGGACCTCGCAGAGCAACAGAGTGCAAACCATCAGCAGACCCCGATGCCAGTACGGTAGCCCTTGTTGACAGCGCAATATCGGTAAGTGCCCGCCCTCCGGCCTGCTGCTTCAGCAAGCCCGCTGCACACGCGCGCATGCAGGTTCCTGCGTCTTTCGCGCACAAATCCGCATTCCCTGCACGCACCCGAAGCGCACGCTGCCCTCCTCCGCGTCAAAGATCCAGTACTTCTCCATCTCCACGACCTGGCGTTCGGGTGGCCGGGCATCGGGGACGGTGGCGAAGTAGCGGGGTGGAGGGTGGGGAAGAGCTTGGCAGCAAGGCCCCAACATACAAGCTTTTGGACGTGGCTTGGCGTCCGGACGGCGACGCGATGCGATGTGCCCAAGGCGCACGGCGGCGCGAGAAGCCCCTGACAGCAGTGGCGTGACGTGCGCATAGTACCGGCTTACCGCAGGCCCCGAACACAGGCGCATTTCCTTGACGGTCCGCTGCGTGAGAGGCCCCCCCTTTTGCCCCATTCACAGTGCGTCGCTCCGGGCCCGCGCCCCACTATCCGGAGGGCCCACACAGGAGAGGCAAGCGGAGAACTTGCATACCTCTCTCAACCGCCCAGCAACCCACATGCCCGCACGCCACGCACCCCTCCTCCCCTTCCCACCCCCGCCCCCACAAGCCAGCCCACCAGGACCGCCTTCCGTGCGCTGGCGCCCCGCTCACCCGCGGCACCCAGCCCGCGTGCAGCAGCAGGTCCTCGCCTCCTCGCACCAGCATCACCGTGCCCTTGAGCGTGTTGCTGTTCGCCTTAACCTTGTAGCGGTAAACGGGGGACCGGGGTTGGGGTACTTTGGGTTTGGGAAGCAAATGTTTTCCGTGGGAACCGGCGGTGGGGGGGGTTCAGAAATTGGGAAAGGCGTTTTCACTAGAGAGGCCTTCAGGCGCATGCCGTCGCGAATCACGGGGTGGGGGTAAGGGTACATGAAGAGGACGATGACACGCGCAGGACGCCAGTGTGAACGCAACAGCTCAAACCGGGGAGCGGGTAGCCGGGTCAGCACGCGAGCAAAAGGCCAAGTGGCCGCATCGCATGCACGACAGGGGTGGAAGGGTGAATACGCAAGAGCGCATCGTCAGGAAACCGCGGGCGTCGGATTGCAGCCAGCAGCGACTCGGCCATCCTGCGCGCATCTGCCCCTGGGGGCAGTCGTGCACAGCCCTTCCCGCATGACCAGGCGAAGGCACAGCGTGCACCCGACACGCACCACGCCGCGTGGCGCGCGCCCCCGTCCCCTGCCTGGGTGACCGCGGCTATGTACGAAAGTGAGCATGTGGCGCGCAGCGCACGACGGCAAGGCAGCCGCCTGGGAGGAGCAGGCACGCCAGCTCGTCCAGCCGGCTCCAGGCGTGGCCGTCGGAGCGAGTGTACGGAGGACCCGTGCCCAGCAAGAATCACGACGAGGCGGGTCGCAACGCGCCGAAGGTGGCCCGCCGTGTGCTCTCCACCCCAAGTACGGTATGGTGATGCCGGATACGTGCGGCCCGTTACCCGACGGGCGCGGACCTTTCTGAACTTCTCCTCGGACGGATTCTGCACCACGTTGCCGAAGACCTGCGTGGGGCGGGGTTTGAAGGTCGTTTGGTGTCTGACCGTGGAAGAGGGGGTCAGAAGATGCTTGGCGTCCGTCGCAAAGTTACCATCTGCTCTCAAGCCGTTCCGGCAGGGCAGGGCGGGGCCAGGGAGTGCAGGTTCCGGAGGTTTGCGCCGGTGCGGAGGATAAGCTCCCCCTGGACCACGTCACCACCAAAAAACCACAGCACGCCATCGTTGGGCCGCTGCTTCGAAGCTGCTTCAAAATGACCAAGGGTGGGTAACAATATGGAATGTTTGGTGGGCTGGAAGCGGCCTTGCCCAGGCACAGAACCCAGTTGCTGCAGCGACAAGGCCAGTCGAGAGAGCATGTAGCAGGGCCAATAGCACCAAGACCTGCATCACCCGCTCTGTGAGCCGGCGCCAACCCTGCTGCCACCACGCCATACCACGCCGTTCCATCCCGACAAGATGACAGCAAAGCCCCTCTCCCCCTGCTTCCCCAGCTTGCCCGCCCCACCCTTCATCGCCCAATACACACAGTCCCCCTCGCCCCAAAGGGCGCACCTTGATGCAAGTACTGAGGCACGCCTCTACGTGGGCCGGGTTGTTGTGCAGGTAGTCAAGCACATGATTCTCAAGTTGATTATAAAACTTCCGGCGCCCTTCTTGTATTTGTTTGTTGAGGAGTTGTTGCTGGGCGGAGGGCTGGTCCGCGACTATCGGGCTCGCTTTCGCTAGGTGCTCATTAGCGCCTGCTGGTCGCTGCGGGCTTGTCATGGTCCCGTGAGTGGAGCGGTTGGCGATGGCAACTTGTTGATACTAATGGCAGTGCACGATGCTATCAACAAAGGGCTCAACGTTGAAAGATATTAATGAAGCTCGTTTCCAGAGCCTTGTGTGCTAGGTCTGAACAAAGAAGGTGAACCGGGGGTGTTGCCTGTAGGAGCTACTTGCTTTATGTCCTAATGTTATGTCCCAGGATCCTTGGCAGCTCGTCATCCGCTCGGCTGCCTCCCTTCTGCGTTCTGGACGAGCGCCAGGTCTGTCCATCAGGTCGCTGCCAACCGGGTAAAAGCGTATAATAAAGTGTTGCTTAGGCTTTGATGCTGCTTCGGGATATGAGACGCAACGGGAAGACCCGCGGGTCGGGGGCCCCGACAGCTGCTGCCCGAGTGTTGGGGGAAGGGGGAGGGGAGCGCGGCCGCCGCCCCATTTTCCCCGCGCCGCCTTCCTCGTATTGTAATCCCCCAAGCAGCATCTGTCCGGCCCGCTGCACGTACAGCCGCACGCGTTTGGGCTCCGCCTCCCAAAGTGCAAGGCTGATACAGGTGATCGTGCGCCCGAGCGTACCCACCGGACGGAACCGACGCACGTGTCACCGAAGTTCACTTCCACCTCGCCCAGGCCCTCACGGCGCGCTAGCTCACCGACTGGCCGAGGCGCTCCATGTCCGCCCGCCGACCAACTGTTGTATACGGTAACAGTCTGGCTATCTTAAACGTTTTTTCGAAAAACATCCCCTTTCGTGGCGGGCCCAGACGAAAAATGGGGGCCGGAAGAAGGGGTGCTCTAACGAAAAACCCGGCCCATGAAAGGGGCTCCGTCTATGGAGCGGACGAAAAATGCCCATCCGGAGGGCGTCCCCGGACGAAAACCCTCGACGAGTTTTAAGCTTTTTCGTCGGGCCAAACGAATCGCTCCGACGGAAGATAGCCAGGCTGATACGGTACCGGCACACGGCGGGAGGGAACACACACGGTCAGGCCTCTTGGCACCCTGGCGGTTGCGCCTTATACTCAGCACCCCCTCCCAACATCCCCACGCGGCCGGCTGTTTTGCCCCGCGCCTTCGCCACACCCTCCCCGCTCCGCTCCGCTCCACTCCACTCCACTCCGCTTCCCTACTCCCGCCGTGCCGCTCCTCAACTGGCTGCCACGCCGGCGACCTCTTTCTTGCCAATCAGTGCCCGCACGCTGGCAGGGGAGTGCACCGCGCGCAGCTCGGGGTTTTCCCGCAGGAAGTCCGCCGCCTCCGCCGTCGCCGCTCTGGCGCGCTCCAGACGGGCGAGGTCCTCGGCGCCGCGCGTGGAGCCGTCCCAGCCCCTGTCGCCACGTGCCGACTGCTCGGCGCGCACACGGCTGGCCGCTGCGGCTCTAAGGTGGCGGGGGGGGGAGGCGAAGGATATACGGCGTCAGTCAGCGACCGCGCAAAGGCCGGATGTCGGTACCTGGGCGCCGCGGCCTCAGGGTTGGGGGCCAAGCGTAAAGCCTACTGCTGTTCACTATTGCCAGATCCCGTGGAAATGGCGGCATGGTGGCGAGCGCGGCACCAAAACGAGCTTCCGTGCGGTGGCAGGTGAGCACGTGCGGCAGCGAAGGAGCCTCTTTCTGGCGCGAGACCGCACGTTCGTGCGCGCAGCCATGGACCCGTTCCCCCGACCAGTCGCAAGCCCAGCAATTGGCCCGAGCGAAGATATCTCAATCCGATCGCTGCCCCACAACCCCACCTACCTGCTGAGCGCCGTCGCGCCGCCCTCCGACCCAGCGGCCACGGACGCTCCGTCGTTGTCCGCCGTGTCCCCCGGCCCCTTCTCATTGCGCGCCGCCGCCACGCGCTTCATGGCGGCGTGGTTCATAGCTGCCACTAGCTGCCGCTTCCAGGCCCTCTCCTCGCCCGGCGCAGGTCCCTTACCGTCCTCGCCCTGAATTGCCTTGTTGACGGTTTCCTGTACGGGGTGCGTGCACAGTTTTCGAAGACGTTCTTACGGTCACGGTCACCTTTTTAACGACAGGCGGAGCACGGAGGTGCCATATCGGGGGTGGGTGGGGCGATGCGGTCTGCGCGCACGCCACCGCCGGCCCCCCAAGCGACCCCGCCCATGTCATCCTCATTTCCTCTCAGCCGCCCACCCTCTTCACTTTCAACCGCTTCACCACTCACCCATCCAACTGACCTTCCTCCTGTCGCAGCGATTGTCCGGCTCTCACCCGCCCGCGTCGCGTGTGCTCGCCCTTTTCCCACCCAACCATACAGCAGCCGCACCACACTCCTCTCAACCGGCGATCCTACCCACCTCGCCGGCCCTCTTTGCATCGGTCGCGCGAAAACTGATGGGCGCCCATCCGTCCGCCCGCTCGCCCGCCACTTGCTCCCGCCGAGCTCTTCTTTATTCATGGACGCCCAACTACCTGCCGCTTCTACCTACTCCTTTGGACGCCACCAAACTCCCAAACCTGCCGACCCGGCTGTCCGCGTCCTCCGCCCTAACATGTGTCGTTCGCCCATCTCCCCGACCCACCCGTTGACCGGCCGCATCCCTCCATCCCTCCTAATGCCCCCTCGCCCACCCACCCACCTACCCACCCGCCCACCCACCCACCCAGATACCCGCCTCAGTATCCCTCCCAACCAAAAAACTGTCCACACCTTCCTGGTCCCTCGGAACGAACCGCCCATTAGCATCTTACTTTCTCAATCTCACCCATCTCCCCAGCCTTCACCCCAACCGCCTGCCTCCCTCCCTGCTCCCGCTTTGGACCGCCCGCTACTCCACGTCATAGCGCTGAAGCCCACCAGCGCACCTGAGTTTCTCCCCCACACAGTACCCCTCACCCCACGCGTGCCCCGTCCTCCAACCCCGTCTCCCCGTCTAGACTGTGTTCGGCCCTTCAGGCGCGCAACGGTCCAGGATGCACCGGTGTGCAGCTGGTCCACGTCAACATCCCGTCTGCACAGGTGCACCGACAGCCACTACGTCTTGGAGCCCGCCACACGGCTTTCGGCTTTCGGCTTGATGTACGGCTTTCGGCTTGATGTACCGCTTGATGTACCGCTCGGCGCTGCACCTAAAAGCCCCCATTCCCGGCTTTACTGCTTAACGCCTCCACCCCCACCCCGCCCCTTCCCGGAGCCGCGGTGGTGGTCACCCAGTCCGGAACCCCATGCGCAGCTCCTCATCCGTCATCCCAACGGGGACCACAGAGGAGCTAAATTCCAGCCGACCCAGTCGCCCCCTAAAAACGCTCATCTTGCAAACCCCCATCCCCACCCCCGCACGCCCCCCACATCGGCTCGCGCGTGCGCTGCCACGCCCCCACCTGCAACTCCGCGTCGTCCAGGGCCGCCATGAAGGAGTCAAAGTCCAGTTCGTCCGCAAACCGCAGCAGCTCGGCCTCCTCCTCGTCCTCGAGCTGGGCTGCCTCCTCCGAGCTCAGCGCCCAAGCAGGCTTGCTGCCGCCCGCGCCCGAGCCCGCGGTCCCTGTGATGCGCACCCGGCGCCTGCCCGTGCCGCTGCGGTCCGCCCCTGCGACAGACCCAGCAACGGACGCCGACGTCCTTGGCCGCGC
The DNA here is from genome assembly GCA_001584585.1 of Gonium pectorale. NCBI lineage: Eukaryota > Viridiplantae > Chlorophyta > Chlorophyceae > Chlamydomonadales > Volvocaceae > Gonium > Gonium pectorale. The sequence continues at coordinate 3,308,955 of LSYV01000007.1, read as the reverse complement.
CGCCGAGATGCTGGCCTCTGCAGTGCCGTCAATCCGCTGTGGTTCCGCTGCCACTGCCTCAGCACCAGGTGCTAAGTGCGCAGGGGTGGCCCCCCCCAGCGCGCCCGTGGCTTCTCGCAGGAGGTCGTCGACGAAGGACGCCATCGCCGCCCGATCAGTATCGGGGTCATGCTGGCTGGAGGCATCCGCCGCAGCGTCGGCGCATGTGCCTGAGGTGGACGTGGCGGCGGCGGCAGCCAGGGACTGGCGGGCGGCCTCCGGCCGCCTGGTGGCGCGCCAGAAGCTGACGTCCTCACCGGAGAGTATTGCAGTTCGGAGCTGGGCGCTGCGGGCGCGGGTGCGGGGAGGGCATGTGACGTTGGAGCGCGGAGAGCGGCGCGGCACGGCGCCCAGCAAGGGTAGGTTAGCGCCTCTTTCTCGGAACCGCGGCATGATCATAAACTGAAAATGGCCTGCTTGACTTGGATTGCATGCCCCATCACTCGTGCACATAAGCGGCGGCCAGCCGTGACCCACAACGAGCAGCCTCCGAACACCAGCCGCCGTTCGCTTTGTAAGGCATCTCGCACCGCAACCTCCCGCTCCCGCACACGGCAACCTCCCGCAAGCCTACGTGCTATTGCTCACTTGAATGTCGCCAAGCTTTCCGCCTTAGCCGCTGCTGCCAGCCGCCGCTCCTCCTCTTCCTGGGCCGCATGCCGATTCTCCTCTTGAAGCTCCACGAGCTTGGCTCGATTTCGGGCCGGAATGTCGGTCGCTTTGGGCGCTAGACTCGGGGGAAATGTCTGTGGGATTTCAGGAGCAGGGGTTTATGACGACAGGCGGTTGCGAACGGCGCGAGGCGCGTGGGGAAGGTGCAGAATGGGGGCTTCATATCTCGTTCACCTGATCGGCATCTGACTCGCTTCCGGCATTCATGCACATGCATAGATTGGATCGAGCTCGTGCACACAGACTGGGCCCTGTTGGGTGACGTGTGGCACAAACCTTGTGGGTTGGCACAAGTCCAAGAGGCTCCATGCCCGAGGGGGATGATGAAGGTAAGAAGGGTTTTGGAGGAGGACCGGCGTCCACATTTGACACCCCTGGTCGCTCGCACATCATTATGCCCTGGGGCCCGGGACATGACGTATGTTTTCCGAGGGCACTCTACAGCACATCAAGTGCAGCGTCCCCCTTGCTGCGAAGCCGCGACAAGAACGCGTTACCTTCCGCCCGCTCATCTATAAAGCTCCGAGCGACCGTAATATGATAATAGTTATCCTCAAACTCAGATATCTGATTGCCAGCCGCGTAAAGAAACCCAAAATTGAGTTGGCTAATGTGAGCGAATCAGGTGTTGGCCTCCGCAGTCCTATGCAGTTCGCATAGCGCAAATAAGATAACGCAGTCCACTTGACTGACAGCAGTGCACGATGGTCTAAGGATGGCAGTTAGTTACAACGGTGGTGGCACGGAGCTGCTAATTAACTGAGCAGTTAGGCAACACACCAGGAATAATGGTATCAGTTGTTATGCCCATATATCATGTCAACACCAAAGGAGTCGCTGAACATGTATGCATGGGGGCAGCAGGTCCCCATCCACGCACGCACAGCAGCGGACCCGCCACGCGGGTACCACTCCACCAGTCATGGGCGGGTTTGGGGGATCCGATTGCCACTTGCTCAGGTTTTGCGCACCCTTTTTACAGCATACTGGACCACTTGCCATGTTTCGAGCCCGCGACACAGCGGAAGTGCGTCAGAGGCAGGAAGCAAGTAAGGGCAGGGCGAACACGTTTGGTGGCTAAAACCCGGATTATAGACGAGGTGCATTGTAAGATATGTCATACATGCTTTGCTCTACTCTCCTCAGAAGCTCTTGTCAACGTCTCTTTTGCAATAATAATGACAAGTAGCTAAGGAGCGCCCATCCGTACGACCGCCCGATCGAGCGGCATATATATAGCCATGCCCCGCCCCAAACCGCACATCCGCCGCCCTCACGCCGCGCCCCCTCAATACCAGCCGGCCCCCTCCTGTTTACATGTCGGGACATGTATGGGCAATTGGGCATGGTCCCTGTCGGCTGGGATGGGCCGGAGCCGCTCGGGCGGTCGTACGGATGGGCCGGAGGCTATGGATCCGTCCATGGGTGACGTACTTATTATGCCCCGCCCCAAACCGCACATCCGCCGCCGCCCCCACGCCGCGCCCCCTCAACACCAGCCGTCCCCCTCTCGGTCACACGTCGGGGTATGTATGGGCACTGTCACTTTTGTTTGGGATGGGCCGGAGCCGCTCGGGAGGTCGTACGCACGGATGGGCCGGGAGGCTGTGGATCGATGGCTGGGTGACATACCCATGCCCCCACCTGAATCGGACATCCACCGCCCCGACGCAGAAACCGCGCATTCACTCCGCTTCCCAACAGATAGAGCGCCCTGAAGATGCCCGCTGTCGTTTTCTTGCAAGCCAGCAGGGGGGTCGGGGGGGGGCGTTGGGGGGCACGGGTGGGTAGAATGAAAGGGCACGTGTCCATACCCCCGAAAATGTCCCCCCTCGTGCAACAATTCCTCTATACATGCTAGCGCACAATCAGGACGCTGTGCCGCGGCTCACGAGGAGCCAGCAGGGAACTACTGCATACATCGATCGATGTGGCTCCAGCAGGCTCCTTGCGCCCTTCAAACGTATCAAGCTGCCTCTCTGGAGGTAAATGGCATGCTTACTGCATTATTTGAAGGGGCATTTATGAAGATGCAAGCTGAGGTAGGCGATTCCAACATATATACCGATTGCAAATATAAATAGACGAGTGCAACACTGTGCGACGTATAGTGGTATATCGCTTTCGCAGATTTGCCGAGATAACTATCGCCTTATGGCAAGAGTGCTGGATGGTAGCGTTGAGATTCCCTAAATATTGGGTCACCGCTTGCTATGTGGAGTGGTATTCTAACATATTTTTGATCCCACCCATGTTGGGATAAATGACGTGCGGCGCTGACGTAGTTAGCGTACCAATATGCAACGGCGGTTGGGCCGCCGAGTTTGCGGACGCAGGCACGGACGGTCGCACGCTTCCAATTAAGTAGCGCTGGATTCCGTCCAACCTGAGAGGGCTCCGCGCGCCAAAGTCGCTTCGCGGCCGGGGCTCAATGCATACGGCCAAGATCACCGCGCGCATTGCGCGCGAAGATTCGCCCACCTCACCCTCCGGCTCCCGCTTCCGCTCTGGCGCAGGGCTGTCACCCCCTGCTGGCGGCTCGCAGCGTGGCGGCCGGGCGGCTCGGGGGCCCCGCCGTCCGTGCAGACGAACGACACGCACGCACGTTCCGTTCCTGTCACCCGCCGCCCCGCTGCACATGGTCACGCGGCGAAACATGTCGGGCCAGTCCACGTACGTACCGCCTGCAGCAGGTGCGAGGCGTACGTGTCGTGCGTGCGTGGCGTTGATCGCTGCGTTTCATTCAATTTGCTGATTGATGTTGTGTCGCGCTGCACTTCGCGACGACACCACATCTATCTATCGCTTGCTACCCGCCGGCGTCCTGACACAAACCCCCTCTGTCTTGCGCCGAACAGGTGGGCCTGCTCATGGTGATGGCGCAGGCGGGCTGCTGGGTGCCCGCGGAGTTCGCATCGCTCAGTCCCTTTGGGGCCGTCTTGGGCCACCTAGCTCAACAACGGTGGGCGGGCCAGTGTGGGCGGCGGCGGCGGCTGGGGACCCGAGCGAGGACGACCTTGATGCGGGCAGCAGCAGCTTCCTCACCGATCGAGATGCAGGTGGGATAGAGCCTTGAGTTTGTGGGTGGGTGGGTGGGCGGGTGGCCAATGCTGGTCTCCACGGCACTGCGGGCACAGCAGGTCGGGTCTCAGGAATACCGCATCATATATATGCGTACGTACACCAGTTTAACGAGCGAGGGGCCGGCGCTTGTCCCTGCCTAGGATGCCGCGCTGCCACCACACCCGGCTGGAAACCCCCGCATTCGGATCCTGTCCCTCTCAAGGAGTCTTCCCAGTCCCCGTCCACACTCGCTGCCGCCTTCCACGCTGTCACCTTCCCCCTCCCCTCCCACCCCGCCCTCGCGCCCAGGACGCCGCGTCCGTGCTGGCCTCCGCGGGCCCTCGCAGTCTGGCGCTGCTGGACGAGCTGGACCGGGCCACCAGCAACGCCGACGGAGTGGGGCTGGCCTGGGCGGTGAGCCTCGCGCCCTGGGCGGTGTCTGGGGGACGGGTCGCTTCGGGCGGCGGGCCACCTACCAGACACACGCACGCGCCCGGCGGTGCGCTGTACGTATATGCCGTACCACCAATACCTTGGGTGGAGCGAGTCCGGCCTGCTGGGCGGTACGTGGGGCGAACGGACGGCTGCGGGCGACCCAAGAGGCGTCCAACGCGGACTGGCGGGGCCTCGCCGCATGCATCCAGTCGTAAGCCACAGCCGCAGGGGGGCAGCAGCACTGTGCATTTCTGATGGCTTGACTTGATTGTGACCCGCTGGCTGGCGAAGAAGCAACGTGGGGAACAGCGCACGAGGCGCCTTGGACGACGTACGACACAGCCGTGTCCCAAGCCACATACATGTATGGGCGGCCTGCGTTATATATATAATGTATCATGCCCCCTTGCTTAACTGTGATTGCTAGGTCTGTGCGTGAGGCGCTGCTGGCTGCTGGCTGCCCCACGCTGCTGGCCACCCACTTCCAGCAGCTGGGCGGGATGGCGGTGCTGTACCCGCAGGCGCGGCTGTGGAGGCTGCAGGTGATGAGGAGGAGGGGCGGCCGCGGGGCTGGGCGCGGACGTACGCTGCGAGGGCGCGGGCGCGGAGGGCATGGGTGATGGTTGCAGGTTAGGAGGAGGTAGGGGCGGTCGCAGGGCTGCTGGGCGCGGATGGAGGGCACAGGGCGCGGGCGCGGAGGGCATGGGTGATGGCTGCAGGGCTTCAGGGGCAGCAGTGGCCGCGGTCAT
>LSYV01000007.1:3285325-3303547 GCA_001584585.1 Gonium pectorale | reverse complement strand
CTGCTGGAGCCCGCTGCGGCGCTCGACCACCTGCACTACGGGCTGCTGCCAGCGCAGCTGCGGTTGCGGGGCTGCCGCGGGAGGTGGTCGACGAGGCGCGGCGGTGCCCGGGGGGTTTGCGGGAGGGGCGGGATGGTAGGGCGAGGGGCAGGAAGGGACGGATTGGGCGGGAGGGGCAAGAGGGGAGCGGAGGAACTAACGGGAGGGGCGGGACTGAGGGCGGGCCGGGTCCGCTGCTCGTGATACGCCATCGCGGCGTACCTCGTCGATATCTTACCAGTAGCATGCCTTGGCTTCCAGACACCAGCCGTCGCGTGCCGTACCTGCCGGACCCTCAGGGTTGCCGATCCTTTAGAATCAGTCGAGATCCTGAAGGAGACGGACCGGCGCCGCGTAGAGGTCACAGCTGGCAGCGGTTCGTCTCCTTCACAGTGCAACCCTGCCCAGCAGCTCTCTTACTTCCCCCTCCCTCCTCCCTTTTACCCAGTCATTCACCCGGACCCACCCTCACCACGCTACAAGATCGCTTTCACAAGGGCCTATGCTTGGTTGGTACCAAACAAGGAAGTAAGCAGCCGTAACTAACATACGCCACGCGCGCGCCCGGCGGTCAAGGCACAATTTGCCTACGCACGCCAGTCCCCCGCCCCCCGGCTGAGTGCACCTGCCTGCTGTAGCCTTGAATAACATGCTGGTCGACATGCACCATGCATGTTGGGAGGTATCCGCCTGCAAACATACACTCCGCCCGCCCATACATCCGTCAGTCCCAGGGGAGACCCCTGGTCCCCCCTGGTCTCCCCTGGTCAGTCCCTTTTCCTTTTACTCGGCGTGCAAGTTGCTCTATTACTGGCTATCAAGTAAGGTGCCAGCAGTTGACAGGCGTGCCAAATGTGCTCGGTCAGGGCGGTTTCGTTTCTTCCGTTGCTTTCACTACTAGCCGCGTCATTGCGAATGAGGCTCGTGTAATGTAATAACTTGCTTTGGTGGTCGCACGCACGTACGTACATGCAGCAGCGTGACATGGGCAATCAAGGCGTGATCTAGTAATGGCTGTAATTATGTACACATTTACTCTATCCCTCTTTTAGACGACGGGCCGCGGCGCCCAAGGCGAATTGTAGATAAGTAGCAGCAGGTTGGCCGTTTTCCCTAACTACGGACTCTTACTACTAACCCACTGTCCCCACGCCATGTATGCTGCGTGCGGCATCAGAAAGCAAGCCGATACAACCTGGTTTCTATGCAATGAGAGGCGACTGCCAGCAGCAGTTGTATACATAAAAGGCAGGTATCCGTGGCTGGCATACTTATCTGCTGCATTGTGTGTGGCATGTATGCTACATACCAGTAGGAGAACATACGCATGTCCTAGTGCCATGTAAGTGCAAGTGGTACAGTGTGACCTAGATGATTGATATGGGATGGAGGAGAGGGGAGACTATGCCTTTTCCTCACACCGCACTCAAATGTCTAACTATTGCTCATTATCGGCAACCTTAAAGTGCACGAGTTATTGCGCCGCTGAGACCAGTGATCTGAAGAAGCAAATTCATGCTTCATGTTAAGCACAACGTTCTGTTGCATGCCGCGTTAGCGGCTGCCACTAGCCCAATGGCGGGCGGGCCACGTACGGCAATCGAATTCTCGACTCACCTGAACTTTACAAATCCTGCAGACTGTATTAAGTAATTGTGGTGCTGGTCACCGGCGCGCGCCACAACAATAATGGCAAGGTTGCGTCCGGGCCTTCGGGCACACGCCGCTTTGAAAGCGGCTTTTATTTCAGCGCTACTGCTTCTACTGCCCTGCATTTTCCATGTGCATGGTGCGCAGTCGTTGCCTGTATGGGCGGACTTCGACTACGACCCGGTGCTTCGGCTGAGCCTCAGGTCTGTATGATGGCCAGGTCGCGTTCCTGGGGCAAGCAAGCATAGACTGACACACTTATGAAGGGCCAATGTATATATGTGTGAACATACGTATTTATGTGGCCGACGCGCGGCGGTAATCGAGCGTACATGTTTCTCGAGTTGAAATCGCAGCGTTTCCAGCACTAAACGTTTAGGATTTCGCCAATCTCCTGCCTTGCAGCTTCTTTGAGACGCAGATGTCGGGAGCCCTCCCTCCATGGTCTTTCGCAAAGGACTGGCGCCAGGCCAGCCACACACACGACAAGCTCAACGCAACGGCCCCAATCACAGGCGGCTGGCACACTGACGGCGGTGAGTAACGTGTTGATTGGGAGGCGGACGGGTCAGAAGCTCAGTCGTCTGCAGGTGCATGGGGTCGTTGTTGTTGTTGGCAATGGCGATCCCTCTATCTTCAATTGCATTCATGATGAAAGGCATGGACCGCAGTTTCGTTAGAGCCGCCTGGAATCAAATTGAGCGAGCCGGATGTGGGTTCTGGCAAACTTCTGGGTTACAGCAGGACTTGGCGCAGTGTTGGTGGTGTGCCGTGCGGCGGGTCTGCCTAGTTGTATGTGTGACCTAGGGTAGATGGTCCTTTTATTTGTGACTGCGCGCCCTGTCACCTTGCTTGCTAGCTGGACTCCCCTGCTTACCACCAGCTCGCCTGCAGGATAATGCCACCGGCCCCACGCACGTGCCCGCCGGCGGCACTATACACGGACCATCGATCGCCCCTTCCCCCGTCCCCCTTCCAGGCCACCTCAAGTCCAGCCTGACCATCGCCTCATCCGCCTCTCTCATGGCCTTTGCGGCGCTGACCTGGGAGCAGGACCTCCGCACCGCCCCCAACGGCGAGACCAGCGACGCCGCCTGGAATCAGCTGCTCCGCAACCTGGACTGGGCGGCCGACTACCTGCACCGGTGTGCCAGCGTGGGCGGCAAGGGCACCTTTGTGGCGCAGGTGCGCAGTACGTGTATGTGCTAGTGTGCGGGTGCGGGTGCATGTCTGTGTATTGTATGGCATGCGATGTCTTGATTGCCTACCTGTGCCATGATGCCTCAAAAAGTGTGCGTGGCCACACATGGGCGCACATGACATGCATTTGGTTGCGTCCTAGTTGGGGTAGGTGCGTGCGTGCGGAGGGTGGCGGGGAATGTCCGCCATGTATGGAATGCCTATATGTATGTGCACACGTACGTACGCCTCATGCATGCTGTGCGTGCCGCAACCTAATAAGCAAGCTCAGCAGGTGAACGCATTCATGCTTCCAATCGTCACCTGGAGCATACACCCATACACTACACACACGCAAGTGCCACATTCCAGGTGCAATGGCTATCAACGCTCTCACGCACACGCTGTGGCCCGCCCTGTATGTGTGCCCTCCGTCCTTGCAGGTTGGCGACCATTTCACGGAGGACAGCTACTGGGGACCCCCTGAGGACGCCCCGGCCGACAGTTACCGCCCGGTGTGGGTCATCGATGCCAGAAACAAGGAGGGCGCGGACGTGACGTCGCAGGTGCGTGCGTGCGGTTTCTTTGCATACGGTTACGAACGTTACGGTGTCGCCGTGGTACGGTGCATCCCTAGCTAGCATAGATTTACGTTCGTTACCGCGCCGCTGGGCGGGCCTGATGCTGTTCTGTGCTGCGCCAGGTAGCTAGTGCTGTTAGCGCTGTGCGGTGCTAGCTGGTGCTGGCTGCGTGCGTTTTTTGTATGTAGCTCCTCATTGCATACCCAGTAATAAACTCACGACCGCCCCCATCAGTGCAATAATCAGGCTCCATCAGTTTTCTTTGGCATACCTACCGTACTCACGACCGCCGGATATACCATTATTTCATGCCCAGTTTATCCCGGCTACCCCGCCCGGCTCCCATCTGCGTGTCCATCTATCCTTGCAGGCTGTGGCCGCGCTGACCGCGGTGGGTCTGCTGCTCCAGAAGGACGGCGACCTGCGGGACCCGGTCCGGTCGAAGCGCTACCTGGACAAGGCGGCCGAGGTTTGGGCCTGGGCTAAGGACATCCAGTCAGTGTGAGTCAAGCGGAGCGCATCCGTCATCATGTTCATCTCCGCTTTGGGTCAACTGTGGATGACATGTTTACAATCCCGCCCCTTTCGCTCACGCCCGCCCGCCCCGCCCCGCCCACAGTTGGCAGGCTCCCGAGGGCAACAACACGGTCATCAGCCGGACCGTCGCGGACGACAAGGCCTGGGCAGCTGCCTGGATGTGCAAGTGAGTGGCTGCCGTACGGCGGGTGGCAGGCAGGGTATATATCATACGCTGCGTGCCTGGCCGGTGAAGTACGCGAAAATACGGGTTTTTACTCGCATATGTGTGAGCCCTGACACGAGATGGCGTATGTGAGACGACGGCGAAAGTACGGCTCCTGCCGTGGGGCGGGGGGTGGGCGTGCGGGTGGGTTGGATTGCGGGCATGGCGTGTCGGGCTGTACGGCCCGGTACAACAACCTGCTCCAGCGTAGTTCCAGACGTGTTTGGAACCCGGCGCATATGTGCGTATTCATTCGTATAGCATGCGATGCGCGTACTGTGCGCCCCTGGCTGGCTGGCGGGCACATCGTGCCTGATTACCGTACATATATACGGTACTCAGGTCTGCATGTATGCCAAGGCGCGCGGTACAGCAGCATGCCAGATACAAAGCAAAGCATTCTATCTTGTTAGGCGCCTGAGGCGGCGTGACGCCGCATAAGCCGCCCTGTGCGTGGCTAGCTGGTTGGTACCGCACGCGCAGACCTTTGCTGTTCGTTCCGTGTATCTGTGGCCTTGAACATAAAGTAAAAAGCTCCGATCCGTGCTGCCTAACTTGATCGATCGTGCGCGCGCATCAAGACCTACACCACCTTTGTATTGCCCCCACGCACAGGCGCGAGATCATGACCAACGGCCCTAATGTGGACGCGGTCTGCACGGAGGCCGCCGAGTCGTGGGACGACTACCACATGCGCGAGGGGCACCTGACCACCGACAACTGGCACGCGGCGGCGCTGCTGCTGCTGCGGGACGTGGGCGCTGGCGGTTCCACGGCTGTGTCCGGGTACCTGGCCGCCCTGCAGACGCGCTACCTCAACACGTGAGCGTCTGCTGGGCACCGTGCGTGCGTTGCCGTAATGTCTGACGGCTGTTGCGCACGCAGAAGGGCGTGCTCCCGCTTGATTGCCCCGAGTATACTGTATAGCCCCGAACACGTTATGAGCGCATGCGCACGAATACGGGGGCTCGCTGGACGACTCAAGGCTTGCTCTTTGCGTGGGCCGGCATGCTTGTCTAACCTTGCATTAGAGTATGAAGTTGGAACAGGCGGGGGTGGTTGGAGGGGCAGGCTAGGCTAGGGGTGCAAAGGAAGGCTAAAATTGGTCATGGCTCATACGGAGGTCATAGCTTGCGTGCCCTTACTTCCAACCCATCGCTCCCGCCGACCGTTTGCGTGCGCAGGTGGGTGCCCTCAGTCCTCGACGCCCCGTCATCGAAGCCCCCCTGCGACCCGTGCACCCCGCCCACCGGCGGCGTGTGTGAGGCGCCCGGTGGTTTTGTCGTGGTCGAGGGGCCTGCACCTGCGTATTACTCGGGTACGCTGAGGCGGCCGTACAGGGTAGGCTGCGGGGCGGGGCCGCAAATAAAGATTTATACCTCAAGCCTGGGCAATGTCTAGTGCACGCCATGACTGAACCGATAGCAGCGAAGGAGTATTCGTACATCGCTAAATGCTGAAGCCCCCAAAATCGGTCTTCGCATGCAGCATGCTTTGACGGACGTGTAACCTGTAACCTGTAACCTGTAACCTGCAGCCGCCATGGCGTTCGTGGCACTGGCCGCTGCTGAGCCGGAGGGCTCTGTGGACCCCAACTTGGGCCGCCGATGGCAGTGCTGGGCCAAGCACCAGGTGGACTGGATGCTGGGCAACAACCCCAGCAGCAAGGCGCTGGTCACCGGCCTGGAGGACACGCCAGGGTGCGTGGTTCGACGGGGCCGCGGGTACATGGGCTGCCGACTCATGGGTCACTTGTGAGGTGGCCGGCATGTTCGCTGGGTGCCTTCTAATCACGCCGCTTCCCTGTAGATAGGCTGAAGTCAGCCGGGTCTAACCATTCTCGCATGCGGCTTCCTTGCTCTCCACCTCTACAGGTTCTCGGGCATCGCCGTTCCCACGCAGCCCCGCCACCGCGGCAGCGCCTGTGCCGGTGGTGTGTGCGCGGCCCCCGGGCGTCCCAACCCCCGATCGCTGCCCGGCGCCCTGCTGGCGGGCCCCCAACGCGACGGCACCATCGAGGACAACCGTGACAACGGCCCCTACGCCTTCGTGTCCGTCGAGTACAACGGAGCCCTCGCCGCGGCGCTCATGGTGGGTTTGGGGGAAGGTGGCCGCTGGGGGCGTGGTTTGGCTGTCCCAAGCAATTCAGCCTTACAGAACAGAACTAACAGAACCGTGGCAGCAAAGAAGTGGTACTCCTGTGGGAATCCCGCGCCATATTTCTGACTCCCGACGGGATTGCGGTTCTTGTCTGGTGTGACTTTTGGCAACCTTGCGCTCCGCCTTGCATCGGCCGATCCCTGCTCCATGTCGCGGCGTGAAGGAATGCATGTGCGCGCATCGCAGGGCCTGGCGGCGCTCCGCCGGACCTGGGCGGCGAGTGCCAAGACCTGGGGCGCCTTCTGCACGGGTCAGTGCTTGGGAGCGCGCGCTTGGAATGAACTTGAAGCCGTGGTCATGTGGTGTAGCCGTGGCCATGTGGTGTAGCGAGGACGTCAGCTGTCATGCTAGTGCACAAGGTTCTCGGTTGCACATGCTTACGGTGCTAAGCGGACAACAGAGTTCCTAACAGCCCTGCCGCCTGATGTGCAGAGCCGCGGGTTGTGGCATCACCATCCCCACCACCTCCATCGCCACTGCCGCCGTCACCGTCCCCGCCAGCCCCGCCAGCCCCGGAGGAGGCATCTCCTTCTCCCTCACCGCTGCCACCATCGCCATCCCCTCCGTTCCCACCATCACCGTCTCCACCCTATCCACCATCGCCCCCCTCCCCGCTTCCCCCAGCCCCGCCGTCCCCTGCATCGTTGCCACCATCGCCGTCTACTCCATCCCCTCCTGTCCCACTATCGCCCTCACCGCTGCCGCGGTCGCCGTCGCCGTCTCCCCCGTCCCCGCCGTCGCCGTCGCCCCCCACCCCGCCGTCACCGTCGCCTCCTTCCCAACCACCCTCCCCTCCGTCCCCTGAGTCTCCCCGGCCGCCCTCTCCCTCTCCCCCCACCCCCTTCATCGACACCAAGTTCTGCCGCGGCCAGACCCTGACCTCTGGATCGTTCGTTGACCGGATTGCCTCGCCCAACGGCACCTACTCATTGTTGATGAACACAAACGGCACGCTCGACTTCCTTCAGGGTCCGCTACCCCGGTGGTTCTACCGGACCCGCACCATCCAGTCCGATTGCCCCTGTACGCTAACGTTTGAGGCGACCGGCGCGCTTGTCACGAGGGACCGGAATGGTGAGGCGCTGTGGCGCTTCTGGCCCCTCGCCGGCACCAACCCGCAGTGCATCGACGTCACAGACGACGGGCAGTTGCGACTGCTCAACGCCGCCGCGCAGGTCACGGAAACCATCCTGCCCAGGCCGCGGCTGTGCCGCGGCGACTCCATCACCTCGATCACGCACACTCCCACCAACTTCACTTCGCCCAAGGATCGCCTCCTAGCCGGGCCCTGGAGCGCACCCTGGCAGGCGACCCTGTCACTCGCCGGCAACCTCAATCTGTACGGTCCCGGCACTGGGACGGTCTGGGAGACGGGCATAGCTTATGCCACAACCGCAGCTGCGTACCCGTACTCGCCGTACTCGCTGAGCTTCAGGGACTCAGACGGCGCGTTGGTCATTCGGAACAAGGACGGTGCGTGCGGGTAATGAGGACGGATACGGCGGGCGTGAAACGTAACGCCACGCGTCATTCGCACACGGAAACGCCCTTCAGATCCTGGCGTGCGTGGTGGCTCGGGCAGTGCGCCCCGCTAGAGAGGAACAGCGCTGGGCCAACAGCGGTTGCTCATAAGCCTAGTAGATAACCGGCTGGTGCGCACCTGGCAGGTAGCTCTGAAGGACGCGGCGCGCTCTGGTGTACACGTCCCCCTAACTACTGCCCGTGGCCCCTTTTCCCCTCAGGCGACGTCCGGTGGTCCTACCTGATGCCCGCCGGCTCCGCCGCCCCGCAATGCCTGGTGCTGCAGAGCAACGGCTTCCTCCAGGTGCTGGATGCCAACGCCGGCCTCATTGTGCAGATCTGGCCACCGCCTCCGCCCCAGCCGCCCTCGCCGGTACCCCCAAGGCCGTCTCCTCCTTCGCCGCCCCCGCCCTCGCCCGCTCCGCCGTCTCCACTGCCGCCCTCGCCCGCTCCGCCCTCCCCGTCTCCCCCATCGCCGCCGCCCTCCCCGCGCCCGCCGTCGCCGCTCCCGCCTGCCACTGGTAGGGTTTCTTCCCTCGTACCTTCGCTACCGGCGGTTCCGGAATAGCGCTGATCAGTCCGTTCTACCGCCAATGACCCAATGTGCATCTGCCTAGCCTGGTTGGCTATTAGCGCTCGCTCGCGGGCGTTTGCGTATGCCTACGCGCCTGCTGTCCCCGCCACTCGCCGCCTCCTCCCCGCAGTCTGCCCCTCCTTCCCCGGCTTCAACGTGCACGTGGACGCCGACTCGGCGGGCTACGGAGTGCGCGACGCGGGCGGGCTGGACGGTGCCGCCCAGGCGTGCGCAGTGACGCCCTGGTGCAGGTGGGGTGGATGGGTGGGTGGATGGGTGGGTTGCGGCGGATTGGGCGGGCTGGGCGCGCGGGATGGCACGTTGTCATGAGCAGGCTGCTGATTTGACAGCTAGGTAAAAACCTAGCCCGGCTTCGCGCGAACCAGCCCCAGCATGCTTCATGAGGCTTACTCAAGGTGCGTACACGGACACTGCGGACAGCCCCGAAATCTTGCCTCCCGAGGCCGGTAGACAGGCAATGTTGCAGCCGCATGGAGTGTAAGCAGGCCCTCGGCGGCGGGGCCTTTCAGATTGCACTTTGACGCTTCAGCATGACCTTCGTGCCTGCCGTGCGTGGCGCATGTACCCGCAGGTTCTTCGGCACCGACGGCTGGATGAAGATCAACGCTAGTTCCATCCACCCGCTCACCGGCAACTGCCTGTACGAGCGGCCGCGCTCTGACCGTGAGTCTAGGCTGTAACGGCCTGTGTGCGGCGGCTCGGGTCGTCTATGGTTTCCGTCTTTGCGCACAGCTAGCGGCTCCATCCTGGACAGCTGTCTTGTGGTAGGCCACGCAACAATCTGCTGCCCCCAGATTTACGTTCCGTCCCGAGCGTCCGTCAATGCCTCAGGCATGCTTCTTTATGCTCGTTCGAAAGCTGCCCTGACAGCCATTCACGCCTTCCTGCGTGCCTTTGCTGCTATGCGTTGCCTTCCGCCCCTGCCGCCCCTGCCGCCCCTGCTACCCACCCATAGCCTTCGTGGACAACAACCTCATCCTCATCGGCACTGGAACCTGGTTTGGGAGGTACGCTGGTTGTTGTTGGGAGGGAGATGTAATCATTTCGTCGGGGCGGGGCTTCCAACTACCACCCGCTGCGGAGCCATCGCGTGTCCAAAAGCCCACCCATAAAGCTGGCGCGGGTAGGTAGGTGCGAGGCCGGCCCCAGCACGTGTCGTTGGCTGTTTCCTCACGCAACCACGTGCGCCGTTGCTTGCTGCTTCCTTGCCACAGCTGCGTGGAGGTTCCCAGCAACAACCAGGCGGCTGGGGTGTTCTTGCAGCAGGGCATTTGCAACGGCGCCACCGCGCAGACGTTCGTTCTGGAGACCGCAGGTGCGATAGCAGGCCAACGCCGGCGCACACTGGCCATGTGTCACGTCGTCATCACGCGTGCACGGGCGCATCCCTTTGTGATGGCGTGGAGGGCAACCTAGACCCATTGCGTCAGTTCTTCATTGCCGTGCTCAGTCCTTTCTGTGCATGCGTGCATGTGCCCGAAGCAGAGGCACCCCAAGCGCTGCCACGTACGTGCAACCCCAAGGGCGGTCCTGTATGACTTGTGTGACGCCCACACTGCAGGCCCCGGCGGCTGGTGGCGCATCCTGTCCACTGACGGGCTGTGCTGGGGCGTCAACGACGCGAGCACCGCCGCCGCTGCACAGCTGGTTCTGGGCACCTGCAACGGCGGCGACGAGCAGCGGTTCCGCTTCGAGGAGCACCCGCGAGATGGCTTCCGCATCCTGCCCAAGCACACGCTGGGCATGTGTGTAGACGTGCTCATGAACTATGTCGAGGACGGGCAGCGCCTCCAGGTGCGAACGGTGTCCAGCCAGTGATTGGACAGTTAGCTTATTTTTCCGTACGTGCGCAAGATGTACCAGACACGAGGACCTTAAGGTAGTTCCTTACAGGCCCTTACCCTCCCTCACCGCCGGCTGGCCGCTCTGTGCAGATCTGGCCTTGCAACCTGACACCGGCGCAGCAATTCGAAGTTAACAGCAGCCCCGTGCCGCGCGCGGACTCGGGTAAGGGTTGTGGGTGCGTCGTTCTACTTATGTGCGCGCAGGCAAGTGTGCAGTTGCGTGATGCTGTTCTGCATGCGCCAACGTACGTCAGCAATGGTACTACCATGTACCTAAGGACTCAAGCGAGGCTTCCGTTGATGAGTAAGGCATATGTATGCTGGACTGCCGTTTGGATGTTCCCAGTGGCCTCGCCCGTCTATGGCCTCACGCACCTTATCACTGCTCGGTCCTACCTATCCTACCTACTGCCTTCTTACCTACTGCCTCCTCCCCGCTTGCAGAGTGCCCCGACGTGCCGGGCTTTGTGATGCAGGAGAGCATGTCGGCCTGGGGCGGCACCCCCTTCCGCCGCGCCTTCAACCTGTCCGAGGCGGCCGAGGCCTGCACTGTCACACCCTACTGCAAGGCCTTCCAGACCGACGGATGGATGCGGAAGGACTGGGCCAATGTCACGCCCGCGCCCGGCTCCTGCCTATACACGCGGCCCACCACGGATGGTGAGAATGGCATTAGCCGCTACCAACTACCCGGCTTAAGCACTATAAGAACACCGTGCCCAGCGGTATGTTATGATGTTAATGTGCCTGGCCGTAGGGGCTGCCACCAGCAGCTAGCTCTATCTCCTTCGAAACTGCAAACCGCCTTTCGTGAATCCCGTGCGGTCACGTGCACAATGCAGTACTCGTCCATGACAACTACGTCATCATTGGAACTGGTACCTGGTGGGGCGGCTGCATTGACGGCCAGACCATGGCGTCTGGCATGTTCCTGAAGCAGACCACCTGCAACGGAAGCCCGAGCCAGCACTGGATCCTGGAGAGCGAGGGTGCGCGCCATGCAGACTGGGTAATGCGTGTGACGCTCGCCATGCTTGGGGCGTCGGGGCTCAGGTGTCCGTACACGCACGCAGTCATGCATTCATGCGCTGGGTCCAAAACGCCCCTTTCACATTAATTGACGCAACATGGCTTTCGCCCAAACAAGTCGCATCATCATGGGCGTCATCTTACATCCTCAACCACATTGTTGCTGACAGGTAACGGCTGGTGGCGGATCAAGTCGATCACGGGCTTCTGCTGGGGCGTTTTGGACCAGAGGACGGACCAGTACGTGGAGCTGCTCCTCAAACCTTGCGCCTACGCGGCGCAGGACCAGCAGTTCCGCATCACCGCCCACCCCAAGGGCAACTACTACTTCATCCCCAGGCACGCGCAGAACATGCGAGTGGAAATTCGGGATGGCTCCAACACCGACGCCAAGCCGGTGCAGATCTGGCCTATGAACGACACGCCGGCCCAGCAATTTGAGCTTATCACAAGTGTCAAGCCGCGCCCACCGCTACCACCGCCCGCTGCACTTCCACCATCGCCGCTATCAAGTGAGTGCATGTGTACCTGGCTGGCATGTCTCCCGCACCTGCCTTCTTACTTACTTGCTTGCGAGTTGCAGCCCAAAAGCACTGGGTGGCGCGGGCGGCGGACAGACGGTTTGCTTTGCTTGCTTCCTTACCCGGCTGTCTAAGGTGCCTCCATGACCCATCCAACACCGTCTGCAGCGGCTGATTCCGGCCTTGGCTGCCACTACTCGAGACAATTTGCCGCCCGGCTGCCAGGGTCCCAAGATGGCCTTTAATTTGGCCCTAACCTCGCAAGTCAGCTTGCCCGCGCCCCCTGCCCTCCATACATCCGTTGTTGCCCGCCGCAGCTTGCCCCCAGGTTGACGGCTTCGTGGCCCGCGACAACATGGACGCCGCTGGCACCGACATCCGCACCCTGGCCTCCTTCGCCGGTGCAGCCCAGGCCTGCGCGGTGACGCCCTTCTGCAAGGCCTTCCTGTCGTCGGGGCAGCTCAAGACCTCAATCAGCAGCGTCTCGAACAAGACCGGCACCTGCCTCTACACTCGGCCAGCCATGACCGGTACGTATGCACTCACTGAACTGGTGTACACATCTATTGACCCTCTTGTCGTTGTGCGGTCACCTACACCTGTTAAGTCTCCACCATGCGCACCTGCATTAAAGGCGACCTGTATGCTTGCTAAGCATCTGTTTACGCCACTGTCCTGCTCCAGGCTGTCTGCACGCACGTGCGTGTAGCTGCTGACCAATCTGTGCGTTCACGTATCCTCCTGGTGTGCGTGCTGGCAGGCGTCACTGACAACGCCTACGTCCTCATCGGCACAGCCACCTGGTTCGGAGGTAGGTTGGATGCTCGTTTTTGTCCGTCACAAAGCCACAATGCAAAAACCTGTGTGCTGGGCCCTATCTAACGCACATGCTTCCGTCCACAAGGGATGAATTGTTATATATGGGCATGTCATTTTTCGCGCATTGGGCATCACTCATTATAACAAGCCATAAGGTTGCCTGCTCGCCAACTGACTCCGCCGGGTTCCCTTTCCCGTGTGCTACTCGCTCGAAGGCTGCATTGATGGGACGAACATGACTGCTGGGGCGCCCCTGCGGCAGTACACGTGCAACGGAACATTCGGCCAGCACTGGTTCCTGGAGGACGCCAGCGCGGGTGCGTTGTGTGTCTGTTCGGATCCGGAAAAGGTTGGGAGCAAATGCCTAAGCAGCCAGGCGTAAGCTGGTCGTATCTGTTTGTGCACCAGGTGGCTACTATTGTCGTCGAAGCTTGCAAGGAGCCCCTTTGCGGCTCTACATGTGCTTGCGTGGCCCAGCGCCCAGTACGCCCAGCGGTCCTTGCTTGCTTGCACCCGCGTACACCGCATCGGCCCGCCCTCGGCCCTTGGTTCTGAGCCTCTTAAACAGCCGGATATTGACCTCGACATGGCCCAACCACTATCAGGCGGCGGCTGGTGGCGGATCCGGTCGCCCGGGAACCCCAGCCTCTGCTGGGGCGTCACTGGCGCGGAGCAGGGTGCCTGGCTGATAAGGGAGGGCAACCAATACGCCAACATGCAGCTGAAGCTCTGCAACACGTCGGCTTGGGACCAGATCTACCGGATCTACCCGCACCCGAACGGTGGATACTATTTCCAGCCCCGCCACGCTCTCGACCACCGTATGGACGTGCTCGACAGTGAGTGGCTTCGAGGTGGAAGGTGTATCGAGGGCTGACCTGCAGGTCTGGTTAGACGCCTAGGAATAGTTCACCGAGACTTCGTTCGGGTGTGCGCCCCAGCTACATATCCCGCTAAGCGTCTAAGTTTATGTAAGTGTACTGCGCCTGGTACCTGCCGGCACACTTTGTCCTCGTCCGCTCGCTTGCATTTCTGGTTCCCCATTCCTTGCGTGGCCCCGCCCTCTCCAACCCCCACTCCCTCGCTCCTCGCAGACAGCCTAGAGGAGGGCCGCCTGATACAGATCTGGCCCATCAACCTCTCGACCGCGCAGCAGTTTGACATCACCGCCAGCCCGCTGCCCAGGCCACCCTTCCCGGCGCCCGCCTCACCGAGGCCGCCCACATCACCGCCCCCACCTCCCCGCCCGCCCGTTGGTGGGTGCCCGTCTCTTTATTTGTGCAACAATGCAGCTCATGTTGCTACGTTGTGTGTTGACGCCATCCGTAGCTGGGCTCGCCACAATCGTTCACAAACGGTTGGTGGTCCTGCCCCCCTGGTTGTGTGCCCCAGAGCTGTGCTATCTCGCTCATTCCTCCCCTCCTTTCAAAACCCCCGCAGCCTGCCCGCTGGTCCAGGGCTTCACCGTGCAAGACGCCACGGGTGCCTCGGGCGGCACCGACATCCGCAACGCCAGCAGCGCGGCCGCTGCGGCACAGGTCTGCGCCTACACGCCCTACTGCAGGCACTTCCTGTCCAGCGGCGAGCTCAAGGTCAACATCGGCGGCACCACCTCGGCACCCGACACCTGCCTGTACTCGCGCCCCAAGTCCGACGGTGAGTGTGCCCTTGCGTTTACAGTCAGTAGCTAGGAGGGGGTCTGGCAGCCTTATGCTGCTGCCGTTGAAGGCAATGGCATCCCACTTGGGCTTGGCCATGTCTGCGCTAGACGGAGTGCGAACCCGTTTCGATGCACATTAATCTCCATCTCTGAGCGAGCGAGTCCCGACCTAGTCCTACCTTAAGCAATCATGCTTTTGGTCGGTGCCTAGACGCTCGTGGCGCTGTGCACGACCTTTCTCGCCTGCTCCATCTTTTGATCGCTGCTGGCGGCTGCATGTATGTAATGTATGCCCCCCTTAACAACGCAGGGCTGGTGCACAACAGCATCGTCATCGTCGGCACCGGCGCCTCTTTTGGCAGCTGTGTGCATGGCGGCACTGGCGAGAACGCCGTTCCGACGGTGCAGCAGTGCAGCGGTGCAGCACAACAGGCCTTCTACCTTGCTTCTCGTGAGTCGGCAAGGACCATTTAGAATGGAGAGCTCGTCTGGCCGGGTTAAGTGTTGTTGCTGCATCCCGTTAGGGGTTAGCCCAGTCTCTGCCCAACAGGGTCCAGTTGTAAAGGCGTGCATCGCTTTTCACGATATTCCAGTGAGGAAGCCCGTGACTTTCAATCACTACCTGCGTCTGCAGGGGGCGACCACTGGATGGTCCGAACCCTGAGCGGGCACTGTTGGCACCTGCACACCACGGATTCTGGCCCTATGATTGCCCAGCTGAGCTGCAATGTCAACACCGCGGAGCAGCGTTTTAACTTCACCGCCGCAGCGGGAGGCGGTTACCACATCCGGCCGCTCAGCACTCCCGGCTATTGCCTAACGACAGCGCCGTACGTCGCCGGCCTGGTCATAATCAGGCACGCTCTTTGCAACGGGACGGCCCCGCAGCAGTTTGAGGTGGTCATGAGCCCCGCGCCCTCTCCGCCGCTACCGCCCTCGCCGCTGCCGCCGTCTCCACGGCCGCCGTCCCCCCGCCCGCCGTCACCCAGGCCCCAGACAGGTAAGGCGCTGCCCTTCTTAGCGTCGCCTCGGCGAGCGAGCAACCCTCTATCTGTTGAGTGGGTGGAGCCCCGTACACGCGTCGGGCACTTGCACGGTGGTGGGCCGCATGCCTGAACACGTTTATGAGGATCGCTGTAGCAGAGGCGCGACGATTAACCGGGCTGCTGGCTGGCCCTTGTCACCTTCCGCCCCGCTTTCTATTACGAACAGCGCCCTGCCTCGCCCTCAACCTGCAGTGTGCACCTCCCTGGACGGTTTCACCGCCCGCACCGACGTGACGGCCTTCAGTGGTCTGCACGTCCTCCAGGCCGGCTCGCTGGCCGAGGCGGCACAGATCTGCTCCTACAACCCCTGGTGCATGTTTGTCAACTCGACCAGCTTGGTTCTGAGGACCGCGACCGTCGGCCCCATGGACGGCGCGTGCCTGTACATGAGGAACGCCTCCTTCAACGGTACGTGTGCGGACGTGTGGCCCCGTGCGTGCGCAATGCGTGTCCACCTCGGCGAGGCGGCAGGCTGGATGCACCGTGCATGCGGCGGCCATGCCGCCCGCCGTGTGGAAGCAAGCGCCTGCATGTCGACACCTACCTGTTGTCACGTCTGAGGGCGCAAACGGCCTTGGCTGATGGGCGCTTCAGGCGGCTGGCCGCCTGCTGGCGCGTGGCGCTTGTAATGCACACTGCACTCCAAACGTCCTGATCAGCTTGATAGGTCAAGTCAGTGCTATGCTCGCTATGTGGTGACGCGGTCGCCCCATCCACCACCTCGGCCCCTCCCCCTGTTACGCAGTGCCGGTCCATGGCGCTCAGGTTATAATTGGCACCTCGACGGGCAGCTCGGGGAAGTGCTGGGACCTCCGTAACTACTATGTGAGTGGTGCTCTTCGGAAAGCGTACATGCGCTCAGGGAAGACGCCCTGCTCTGTGTCCTGTTGTTGCATATACATGCTGCTGGATAAATGCATGATTGACACCGTGTCGACTCCCCGCTCCATCCCTCCCGCCTACATGCATCGTAGTGGGACAACAATGAGATCATCCAGTACACGTGCAACAGGAAGAACCACCAAAGGATGTGGCTGCAAGATACGGGTAGGACGCGGGTGTGCAGGGTGTGAAGCACGCGAGCAACTGCTGGCCATCGGGCGCTGTAGGGGCATTGAGCTACCCAGGGCAGCCCACCCATGCCTATAGTTTGCATGGATGGGTCTCTGTAATCCATAGCCGAACAGCTGGGAGGGGGCTTTACACAGCACCGTAGACTGGCCGGTATCGAGTACTTACATTGTCTCCATGCGACAGGCAATGGCTGGTGGAAGATCCGCACAGACGTCAACTCGCTGTGCGTGGGCGTGCGCAACCGCAACACCACCCGGTGGGCCTCGGTGGTGCTAAAGGCCTGCAACAACAGCGACGATGAGTATTTTAAGTTCGCGCCCTTCCCCGGCGGCGGCTACACGCTCAAGCCCAAGCACGCCCCGGACATGTGTGTGGACGTTGAGTACGCGTCGCCCGACAATGACAAGCGGATCCAGCTGTGGGAGTGCGCTGGCACGCAGGCGCAGCTGTTCCAGCCCCTGGTCAAGATGTTGGCGCCTACCGGTGAGCGCTAGTTGGGTCTCTGCCGTCTCTGCAGCGTCCAGAGGAGATCACTTGATGACAGTACTGCTGGCGACCATGCGGGTGTGATAGCCTGGCCACCATGTGGGGCAAGAGTGGGTTGAAACACAGCTAACGGTAATGGCTGGCGACCACGTGGGGCAAGAGTGGGTTGAAACACAACTGTAACGGTATGGCTGGCGGGCGCTGCTGGTGTGCCTACCTGCCTCTACATACTGCCTCTCGTGCACATAGTATGGTGCGGGCGTGGGGCTAGCAACCCCTTCTCTCACCGGCGCCACCTGTTGCCTGGCTACCTGCACCCCCTCGTCAGTCAGTCAGCGTTTCACTTGAGCTGAGCCCGGGGGTTCAGTTATGCTGCGTGCAAAACCTCCAGCTCTTGCTCTGATGAGACCCCTCCCTGTTCACGCAGTGTGCGCTGCCATCGACGGCTGGACTGTGTCAGTTGACACGAGCGCATACGGCGGGCTGGACGTAACTGATCCCGGCACCGTGCAAGATGCGGCCCGGGCTTGCAGCTACCTGCCCTGGTGCAACTACATCCTGGGCACGGGCATGATCAAGCGGAGCGCCGTCTTCACCGACTATGCGCCGACCACCTGCATGTACACCAGGCTCAACAGGAACGGTGGGTCCTTGGCTTGGCAGTTGTTCACCGAGCGGGCATACAAACATAGTGGGCGCCACGTGCTGGCCGTACAAGGTTGCCTGTTTTTGGCATCTTCAAAGACTTGAGTCAGCAAGTTGGGCAGATGGGCACGCATTCGTGCCAAGCTCCTTCCAGCTTCATGAGGGCTAGCACATGCCCCGCTGTCTCCCTTCCCGCAGCTCTTGTGGACCGTGCTCAAGTCATCCTGGGGACCTCCCTGGGCAGCTCCACAAGCTGCGTTGACGTGATTGACGGCAACTTTGTGGTGAACCAGGAAGTCCAGCAGTGGCCCTGCAGCGCCAACAACGCTGCTCAGCAACTTTATCTCGAGAATGCTGGTAAGAGATGAGTTAGCGAGATCATGCATCTTTCCTGAGTGCGTGCCAGACCCGCCTCCAACGTACTTCAACCCTTGGCTCTACCGCTCATTTCAAGCAAGCAAAGGTGTCTTTGATGCATACAACGCGCCGGTCGGTCACCCGGGGCTCCTTGGTCACCGCTCCTTCGCCACTGTTGCAGACGGCGGTTTCTGGAAGCTGCGGACCCTCAACGGCTTGTGCCTCGGCTTCCGCAATGCCGGCACCGCCAACCAAACCCGCATGGTTGTAAAGG
>LSYV01000007.1:3215434-3237174 GCA_001584585.1 Gonium pectorale | reverse complement strand
GCGCGGGTGCTCACAGATGGAGTACGGGGCACTGCAGCACATCGTACATCGCCCCTTCCCCAGCACGGTGCAAAGCACCGCACCTTGAGCCGCAGGTCGGCCCGCTGGGTCCGCCAGAGGGAGGCGATTCGGCGCAGCACGGTGCCGAAGCCGGGCTGGGCCATCATGCCGCCCATGAAGCGGTCCTGCAGGGGGGGCAAGGGGAGGCCGCCGGGGGTCAAAAATAAAAGCAGGCGTTCTCACTAGAGAGGCCTGAGGCGCATGCCGTCCCGTCCCGAGTAACAGAGGCAACGTAACCAAAAGCGCTCACCACCCCATAGCGACAACCGATCAGACCCGTTCCCGGGCCGCCGGTAGGGGTGTGCAGGCGCAGGCGCGGGGCCAACAACAGCAGCGGGTCAAGCGCGCGGGAGGGGTCTCAAGCAGTGCACAAGACGCGTCTGGCTCATCTCCCTTCAAAGCCCGCATGCAGAGGGAGGTGGGTCGGCAGACGGTACAGGGCTGCGAGCTTGCTGCAGGGCAACCAGAGGACTGGGGAGGATCCAGTCCCTCCACCGTCCCGGCCCCACTTTTGGAGGGTAGTAGGTCCCCCCGTAGAAGGGCTCCAGCTCGGGGGTGAGCCACACGCTCATTGGCCAGCCGCCGCTGCCGGTCACCGCCTGCACGTACGACATCTGCGGCCGGGCGAGGGGCGGGCGAGGGACGTGCAAGGGGCGTGGAGCGGGGCGGGACGGCTCCAGGGCGGGCAGAGGCTAGGGGCGTGGAAGCGGCAGGGGGTCGTTCGAAACCCCTGGCACGAGATGTACCGAGCCTGCAGTCCGCACGGAACGCTCTCACGCCAACAGCTAACCCGGATACGCCTCCTCCCTCGCGGGCTCATACACAACGCGCACTCACGTACACGCGGTCCACGTCAGGTCGCTCCTCCCGGTCGACCTGGCCCGGGAGGTGGAGGGGGGGGGAGGGAGGGGGCAGGAGGATAAGCGGGCGTGGGGAAGGGGGTTTCCTCCTTCAACGGCAGCAGCTTGTTACGGGTGCACCGCGCCAAGCCGCTTATCTCTGCAGGTGCTCACCGGCCCCGTAAAGCACGTGGCCCCGCAATGCAACAGGTCCCAAGGTGCGCGGGCATGAGCACTCCTGGTGACCATGCGGTCGGGCGCACGACGAGGGATCATGTACTGCCTGGCATGTTCACAGACAAGCCCTGTTGGCTGTGCCATGTCTTCCTGGAGGAGAAGCTGCAATCGTCCCACGGCGCACCCCATCGGGTGCATTGCACGGGCATGCTGGCATATGCGTCCCTCCTGCGGCCCAGCGCTCGACCCCAGGCCCCACACGGGGGCCTGCCCATCCACCCGCCTCCAGCCGTCCCGCACCTTGACGGCTATGAAGTCTCGGTTGAGCAGCTCCGCCACCTCGACGTCCTCAAACGACTCACGCTCCATCACGTGGCACCTGAGGCGCGCATGCAGGAGGGGAGGAGGGCACGAAGCAGGAGGACGGCAGGGGGCCTAGCGGCTTGCAGGTCCGAAGTGGGGCGAGAGAAGACCCATACACAGACCTCATTCACGAGAGGCAACCTCAGGGAGCTCCACGCCGACTCCCCCGCGCGGCCTCAACGCTTTAGGAGGGAAAGCAAAGCGGCGCCTGCATCACCTGCAGGGCCTCTGGCACGCCCGCTCATTCTCCCGGCCGAGGCAGGTGAGAGACTTGCCGGCGAGATGGATGCAGCGCTCCAGCCGACAACGGTGGGCACTCCGACCCATGCGCCGTGGGGCGCCTCGCTGCCCCCCACCACCACCACCCCCCACACACACACAGCCAGCCGTCTCACCAGTGACATGTGGCGTAGCCCACGCTGAGAAAGATGGGTTTGTCCTCCGCACGGGCTCGTGCAAACGCCTCCTCGCCCCAGGGGTACCAGTCCACCTGCAGGATCAACCACCGCAGTGGTGCACACCTGACCTGACCTGACCTGACCTGACCTGACCTGACCTGACCTAACCTGACCTGACCTGACCAGGGGCCCAGGCTGCGGCTGGCATGAGAAGCAGCAACACCGCAGCCCACCGCACACGGGTAGATCACACGGGGGCATTTGCAGCCCGACCAGCTCGCCATACCAGGGCATGCGGAGGCTCCGTTGCTCAGCCAGCACGCAGCCACCTCCTATACCGGCGGCCCCACCCACCCACCCACCGGGTTGTGCGCATGCTGCAGCAGGTATGGAGACTGCTCGGAGGCCAGGCGGTTGGTGTGGACCGGCCCGCTGCCAGCGCCGCCACTGACATTGCCGCCAGTTGCCCCAGTGGTGATAGAGGACGGGCGCTCCGAGTGGGCTAGCATGCCGCTGGCGGCTGGTGACGACTGCCGAGCGAACAGCCGTAGGCCCCCACTGGCTGTGAAGCCGCCTGCAGACAGGCAGGGCCGGCTGCTGAAAGTAGCTTGTAATGGCGGCGGGTGCGGGCTGTCGCGGAAGGCAACTTTACCGTGCCCAAAACACAGCCGCCCAGCGTGGCTCCCCGGCAGCGTTGGTTGGAGCGCGGCCCCCACAGAGAATCGCCCGCTGCTAGGCACGGTGCGCATGCAAGGTTGAGCGATGCGGTGCAGAGCACCGCTCACGGACGCCAATGCTGTAGGGTCCCGCCACGTAGACGCGGCGCTCAGCACGCACACTTTCGCCGCGCTGGAGGCAGGTCCCATACACGTCGCGTTGCCAGAACGCAGCCTTCCAGCTGAGAACCGCTGCGTATCGGTCGCTAAGTCCGGGTGTACCGGCGCGAATCGTTTGGCGGGTGCCGAGGCACGCGTGCGCCAGTGAGTCGCACTCATGCGTCACAATTAATACCAACGCCTTCGAGGCATTACTCGGGGTCGTGCTCAAAGTGGTATCCCAACAACCATTCCCGCGCGCACTTAAGCCAGAGCTGTAATCGATCTCCAGTCTATTCCGATGAACAGCATACCCATTAGAGAATCCGCCGTTGTCGCTTGCTAGTGAGTGGTGACCCGCAGGTCTGCCCGGAGTCGTTGAAGGTGGTTGGATGGGGGACGGGCGGATAGATTGCTCCGTTCTAACCCATCCATCAGCATACTGCGTTCCAGATGTGTTCTTGGGTTTGTCAAGCAAGCGGGGCAGCATACAGAACACTGCATGGTTTCACATTGGGGGAGCACTTAACATCGCTTATGACAGCTCTCTAGCAAGGTTGTGGGCTCGTAGGGGAAGCAAGAGCAGAAACGTGGTTGCTCGATCCCTTGCGTGCTCGCGTGCCTGGCGGTTGGGTTTCGTGCTGCGCCTGAACGCTTTCCCTACCGCCATGTTCTATCGCCGAAGCATTGAAGCATTGTGCGGCTAGTGCATTATCATAGGGGTAGAACGGCGATTTCCTCGGACCGTGAGAACCCATATGAACCCTTATTTTGCTCAAAGCTCCCTCCGCTATTATACCTAGCAATATCAATAACAGGTTTGATTACCGTGTACCATTTCGATACATGAAGCGGCATCAACGTTGCAACTTGCATGCGTGAGCTTACACTGATACGCTGGGGGAACGGCCATGCGCTTCTTACTTCAGAATGATTCAATCAGTGATGCCGATACGGACGAGAGTAACGTTGGCATGTATGTGGGCGTCGCTCTTGGCGTAGCTGGTGGCGTCGCACTAGCTGTCGGCTTGCTGCTCTTCTTGTATCGGCACTTCGGCGGATTCGGAGGATGGCTGGCCGGCATTGTGAGCCGGGGTTGGGCGGACATGCACATAGCTGTCCTGTTGGCGTGAAACATATGAGTTCATCAACCTTGTTGCTTCGCAGCCTCCAGAACGCAAGCAGCTCGTCTTCACTGACATGGCCAAGGTGGCCAGCGCACGCCGGGTACGTCGTGTGGGGGATTCAGGGGAATAGCCAGGGGGATGCCTCAGGCGTAACCAGTTTGGATGGCCTCCCGTGATGACCTGTAAGAGCGTCACCATAAGTTTGTGTGCGAGATTGCGTCAGGACTGCCTTCGCAGTGGGGCGCAGGGTCGGGACGGCCGGACGTCATGGTGCACACGAGCTCCAAGGAAAGGAGGGAGCGCGCCACGCACACACGCTTGGTCCTTCCGTATCTAAACCTGCTGGTATTTGCTACCCGTTGCCCATTTCGATCTGCAGCTACCGGGCAGCGCTCATGCGTCTGGAGCCCTTCAGGCGCCCGTCCGGGCGCCCAGTCCATTGCTGGAGGCCGCCCGCCCCGCCCCTACTGCAAGGCAGGCGGTGCCCAGCTTACCAGCACTTGTCCTTGGTGCGGAGGCAGACTCGCGGCCCGCTACCCCGGGATCCATTGGCAGTCCGCGGGGCCACGGTCGAGCGTTCGCCAGCACTTTTGACCAGCCCCGCAAAGGCGACAATGGGGCGGGCCCTAGCACGCCCTTTGTTGGCGGCAGCGGGGCTGACACCAGCCGACCGAGTTCTGCGGCAAGCCGGCCGGTGCCCTTACTGGTCCCAGGACCTGACGGGACGCGGCCTTCTTCCGCTGGTTCGGCGCGGCCTGGGGCAGCAACCGCCGGGACGCGGCCTTCCTCAGCCAACTCGGGAGGGGCAGCAGGATCCGGAGCGTTCGAAGGAGGGCCAACGAGGCCTTCCAGTGCTCAGCGTACCTCCGCCTTCTCTGGCGCCGGAGGAGATAGCGGCGGAGTGGCAATGGGACGCCCTTCGAGCGCGGGTCAAGGGGCGGCGCCGGGCACCTCTGCTAGCCCATCCTACCCACCGCTACTGGTCGCAACCGGCAGCGTCATCAGCGCCTGGTCCCTGCCGACCGCCTCCCCTGCCAAGGGGGGCCCGGAGCGCTCGCTTAACTCTCAAGCGGCAACCCTGACAACGCTGCAGCCGCTGGATATGGACCAGCCGCCTGCTGACGGGCAAGGTGCCACGGCGCGCAGAAGCAGCGGCAGCGGGATGACCGGAGTCGGGGCCGCGACCCGTGGCCGCCCGCCCATACCGGCAAAAAGGGCTGCGCCGGTCCCTGGTGCTGCCGCTCTGCCCGCTGCGGGCACACTGGCTGCTGGCGTCCAAGTCGGCACGGGCTCGCCCTCTCGCTTTGCACGCCCCAAGCCGGGGTGTGAGAGCGCATCCGGTGGTGGGGCAACACGGGTCGAAGGGCCCGGGCCCTCCTGCCCTGCTGACTACGGAAGCGGCGGTGCTACGGCTGGACTCATGCGGGATGGCATGCGTTCATCGCGCACGTCTGCCCCGGCCAGCCGGATCAGCTCCACAGGCCTGGCAGGTGGGCAGACGTTTTGGAATCCGGGGGTTAGGTTCCGGATTGCTCGTTGAGCACGAGGAGATCCTTGTGCCTTTTAATGGCACGCCCTGTGAGCATGATTTGCCTGTGCTCGACTGCGCTCGACTGCTGCCGCGGCCCCTGCAGATGAGGCGGTCTCGGCGAGCGCTGCCAGCAGCCAGTGGCAATCATTCACGAATGCAGGCGACGAGGTGGTGTCGGCAGCGGCGCCCTCGCATCCGGAATCTCCGGAGCTGCAGCAGCGGCGCGAGTCCCTGCCGTCGGGCGTGGCTCACGGAGCATCTGTTTCATCACGGGCTCGCTTGAGCGGCGTAGGGCAGATTGAGTTACCGTGTGGACTTCGATCGACAACCCGTGAAGCCGTGCTGATAGGTGAAGTGGGCAGGGATACCGGCGAGGCGCCAGGCGTGCCTGACGGCCAGGAACGCAAGCCTGCGCCGGTGGTTACGGTCTCCACGGATGCAACCGGGGCTGGAGGCAACAACCCGGTGCAGGGACGCGGGAGCGGATCCCCGAGCATCTCCCCAACACAGTCGGCGTGGGCGGCTGCAATGTCACTGAGTGGGAAGTTGTTTGGTCGCGCATTGCCCGCGCGCCACCAACAGTAGTCTGCAGGGAGAGGCGCTCACTCAGGGTGACGCAGGGTGCGCCTGTAGGCCTGGTCAGCAACATCGGGCGGGCGATGCGTGCTGACAAGGGCCAGGCCGCTCGCATGCCACTGCATGACGGGCATGCTGGCATACGGCCTGTCGCCTTCTGAATCTTCTTAGGGGCACGGCAGAGCAGCGGTGCAACGTTGTGCTTGTCTCCGTGAGCGATGAATTCGTGGATTGCGGACGTACATGTGCTCATGACGGCTGTGGTAGTGTGTATCAGAGGATTAAAGGCACGTTGGAAGGGCTACCCCTCGCTTCCACCCGCCGCTTACAGCTTACAAATTCTTTTGGTACTGTTAAGTGTATATAGGATCAGGCCTTCACTATCTCGACGCTGCGTGGCATGCCAGCTCGCCCAGCCCGGAGTGGACAAAGCTCGATTGCTGCATGCGTAGCACGAGTATTGGGCCCGCACGCACACGCTTTTCGGTCCAGGACGGAGGAGGATAGGTCTCAGACAGCTTCTTTTGGGTAGGACCTTCTCATCTAAGGCCCTGATGGGTGATGAGGGGTACGTGCCCGAGCTGCGTAGCAAAGGCAGCCTCCGCGATGTAAAATGGGACGAATGCGGAACAATAGGGCGTGTACATACTTAAATGTCCCATGTGCATTGCCCATCTGGCTCCGAGCCTTTGATCGCGTGCATGGTTCTAGCAATGCCTCGCACTTCGTCACGTTGGGAGTACTGAAGCAAAGGGGGATAAGGGTTATGACGGACAGCAAGGCCTTTCGTCCTTGCCCCTGCATATAGTCCGGTCTGGAGGATTGGGGCTGTACCTGTATCTGGGATACGTGAATTGCCCCACGAGAAGGAAAAAACGAAACCTGCACAGAAAGAGGGAGCCCGCCTCGACGGCCATACACATCCGAAGGCGCGACGTTTCCAGTAGGGCGGGCGGGTACAGAGCAAGGCATGTGACTTTCGTCCCGCTCCGAAGGCTCCTCTCCGGACATATCGACAAGCAAAATTGGGCCTGGAACGCATCATCGCTTTGTCTCGATAGCAGTGCAGCACGGCTGAGAATGCCGGGGCTGCCTGAGAGGCGGGCCGTGCAAGCCGGGTCCGTAACGGCGGATTCGTGGCGCTGGAGCGGGTTCGAGAGGTTCGAGGTGGGTGCTCCCCGGGCGGCAACATGCTGCTGACTGCGTTGCTTAGCCTTCCGGTGTGTTATTTATGCGTAACAGTAGCGTTCCAGTGGATGTCCGTGGAGACAGCCACAGGCTGCCTCTCTTTTGCAGTCAGGTAACTATTCTGGTGGCACACCGGGAGGGCCCGTCTGCTCGTATACCTCGCCCGCTATGCCCTGTACTCGGCGCCCTGCTGGAAACATCAATCCCTCGGGCGTCAGGGCGTCATTTCTACCCTAGCCCAAAGAAACCACCCTCCCTACACTGTTAAGGTCAGCGAGAACTTGGATGAGGGCAAAGCGTCCTTGAGATTTGCCCTCACCGAGGCGGGCTGGCCTCGGTGCTAACTAAAGCGGGCACGGCACCCAATCATCCCTTGGCCACCCGAATCCCTGCGAGTGACGATGTGATGCAGGCCGCTTGGGAGCGGCCATCGGTGGACGGCCCCCAGGAAGGAAACACACGCGTGGCAGCACGGCCTCTGTCGTGCATATATAACCTGTGTGCATGGCATACGCCAGAGGACAACTCCAGCGTTCACCCCAACCCAGGAGCGGAACTTACACGCACCAGCTCACGGCCCGACCACGTCCATACGTGTTAACCCCCCGAGCGCCCCTCTCCATCCTCCCTGGTCGCAGGCCCTCCCGTGGACCCCAGGCCTGGGCTCACAGCGGGAGCTGCAGAAGCTGTGCATGCGCCGCGGTACGCGTCAGCGCCTGGCGGTCGCCGGCCTGCGCGACCTGACCAAGGCCATCGCGGACGCCCTCGCGACTTCAAAGCTAAGCTGAACACGAACGAAACGTGAACACTGACGATTGCAAGGCGCCCGAGGCGACAATCCATGCGCATGGGTCAAGCACCATTGCGATTAAGACTCATGAAATGACTGTGATAGCGCACTGACAGCCGAGCAAGCGGCGTGAGCGCGCAAATCTGCGAGCCCACAGCTCGGCTACATTGATACCCATGAGTGAGCATGTTCATAGCGCCAGTGCGTGGGCGCAGAGCGACCGTTCACGGCGTCACGTTGCACAATTTGTACGGCGAAATACAAGGGGCCTCTCTAGGCCTCGGGGCCCGGCTCCCGACACCGCTCTGCTGCCTACCGATACTGTTGCGGCTAAGAACTGCTAGTTTGTTTTTTCTCCGAAAGTTCCCGCTTCACCGACACCATGCAGCTTCAGCAGCAGGCGAAGGCGGCCGCCGGCCGTCGCGCTGCCCGCCCGGCAGTCAGCCGCATCCCTGTGGTCCGTGTTCAGGCCACTCTGGCTGCTCCAGCTCCCTCGTCGGCGACGGTGCAGCCTCACGGCCGCGTCTTCAACTTTTCGGCCGGCCCCGCCATCCTTCCGGTCGATGTGCTGGAGCGGGCTCAGGCCGACCTCGTCAACTGGCAGGGCAGCGGTATGAGCATTATGGAGATGAGCCACCGCGGCAAGGAGTTCGAGAGCGTCATTCAGAAGGCGGAGGCCGACCTGCGCGCTCTCCTTAACATCCCCGCCAACTACAAGGTGCTCTTTCTCCAGGGGGGCGCCAGCACGCAATTCTCTATGATTCCGCTCAACCTGGCCAAGGCCGGGGACACGGTTGACTACGTCGTTACGGGCGCATGGTCCAAGAAGGCGATGGAGGAGGCCAAGAAGTACTGCAACGTCAACGTGGCTGCCAAAGGCGATAACAAGTCCGTCCCCGATCCCGCCACCTGGAAGCTCAGCGCCGATTCCCGGTACGTGCACTACTGCGACAACGAGACCATTGGCGGCGTGGAGTTCAAGTCTACCCCTGACGTGGGTGGCCGCATTCTGATTAGCGACATGTCCTCGAACTTCATTTCTAAGCCCGTCGACGTCTCCAAGTACGGCGTTATCTACGCCGGCGCCCAGAAGAACGTTGGCCCGGCTGGCGTCACGATTGTCATCATCCGTGAGGACCTGGTGGGCCACGTGCGCCCCGAGGCGCCCACCATGCTGGACTACAAAATCCACGTGGAGAACGACTCGATGTACAACACCCCGCCCTGCTGGTCGATCTACATCTGCGGCCTCGTGTTTGAGAAGCTCCTGAAGGCGGGCGGCCTGGAGGCGCAGCTGGAGCTGAATGAGAAGAAGGCGGCTATCCTCTACGACGCCATCGCCTCCTCCAACGGCTTTTACAACTCCCCCGTCGACCCCGCCGTGCGTTCGCTCATGAACGTGCCCTTCACCATCCCGTCGCAGCCCGACCTAGAGAAGGCGTTCATCAAGGAAGCGGAGAAGGCCGGCATGGTGGGGATGGGTTGTGGCAGCGGGGCGGGTTCTGCATGGCGATCCAAGCCATGTGTGTGTAGTGTCTTTGACCTGGCATATGGGACAGAGGAATGTTTTGTGTTGGAACGTCGCGTGCCTTAGTTGGCTGGTAGTTGCCGGACGCATGTTTGTACAGCGGGTAGAGGTGGGAATTGAGCTTCTATTCGCAATCCTTGACTTGCCGGGTTGTTGCACCTCCATCTGTGCACCCGCAGCTCCAACTCAAGGGTCACCGCTCGGTGGGAGGCATGCGCGCATCTATCTACAACGCCATGCCCATCGAGGGCGTGCAGCAGCTGGCAACCTTCATGAAGGTGCGCGGGCAGTGACGGCGGAGCAATGTCATAGGGGCAACTTCGTTGCCGTAGGGCAGCGATGTTTGTTGTCGTAGAGCAGCGATGTGAATGCGCAGGTTAACGAAGTCGATGCTCGCACAGCTTGCAGGCGCTGCTCCCCGGCAAGGCAATGCACTCCAGTCGATTGCGTTCGTCGATGTCATCTGCCATCCAGTTGAAAGAAGTCTCTAAACGCAATCGCTGCACGCGATTCTTCCCCTCAGGAGTTCGCTGCTAAGCACGCCAAGTAAGCGCTCAGCACGCCCAAGCTGGCCTCTGCCGAGCTTGTGGTCGGACGGCGGCTGGGTTGAGGGGCAGCGCTTCGGAGTTCGCGCTACTGGCGGTGGATGGAGCTTGCCTATCTTGCATGCAGCGTTGGGTGCTCCTGCTAACTCCCTGAAGTGGCCGCTAACGATTTCGCATGAGGCTGGCGCTTACGCTGGCGTGACCTTGCCTGAAATCAAGTGGCGCGATTTGCCCTGTAGCATCATTCTTTCTTGTTGCACTGCTCTGCTTTGTTTGTCCTGTAGCCAGTGCTGGTCCAGATTCATCTTGATCAGCGCTGGTTTGCAGCTGAGATGCGTTGTGTGGTCCAGAGAGTGAGGGACGGGCTGCAGCGTTACGAAGATCGGTCGGTTCGCTAGCCGCTGCCCCGCCCTTGGTGGCGGGGCAGCTGACGGCTGGGTCGTGCCAGGCTGCCTTCGGCACAAGTACTGCGGCGGCGTCCGCGTATGCGTATTGCCGACAGGACATGCGGTGGGCTTTCTATGCGCCGGCTTCGGTGCAACGAAGTGCCCCAAACGTGGCTGGTAAATATGGATGGTAGGAATGGCGAGCTGATGACGCGTGGAGACTAACTGGTCTCAGTGCATGTTGGTACTGCCACCAGGTGTGTTTAAGCGTGACTATTGTCAACCTTTGCGCGTATAATAGCAGGCGCCTCTGACGGCTATGTATCCCATGCATTAGCTCCTGGAAGAATTTCGGGTTTCTCCTGGTGTTTTCTGTGCTTTGGAAGGATGAGGGCGTGAGTAGGCAGCGCCAGCGCGGTGGCCTGATGCCAAGTGTTTCCATGTTTTCGGTTTTAATGGATAGGTTGGAGCCGCAAACATGGTGTTGCCTCCCACACTAGGGCACCATGGACACATGTAACGGGCCAACTAAGTAATACACTTCCTGCAGATTGCAATGCTCGTTTGAGGGTGACATGCGTGGTGCGCATTCTGCGATACATACTGATCCCGCTTTTGGCAGAAGATAGCTTCAACAATCATGCCGGTATGGTCGTGTTTAGGCTGAATGGGGCTGCCCAGTGACTAGAGCCGGTCTAGTGACTAAAAGGAAAGATCTCGCTCAGCGAGTATCTATTCTCCTTCGCAAAGGACTACTTTCCCAGCTGCAACGCACAGTTGAGCCTCACGACGCTTCATATTACACCTTCCATTCCGCCGTCATTTACGTCTTCCGCCCATACACTGCAAAGCCTGGGAGTAAACGCCTCACAAGGAGCAAATCCTACCCCCGTCACAGCCGGTCAAACAACCACTCGAGTTCGCCCACGTGCTTTACATGTCTTTTGCATCTAGGTCAAGACACGGTGGTGCGCTCTGCAGACGGATACCCTGGCAGTGCGCCAGAAAAACTCACTCAAAACGCGGTCCCTACCCACTTGCCCTGACCTCTTCAACACGTGTTCCCGGCACCCGCGCGATCTACGGCCTGTGGTCATACCGGCGCCACGCGTCCATGGCCCGTGCATGATCGGTCCAGCTGCACGACCGCACCACACCCTGCTCCCCACTACATGGGACGCCCGCTGTCCTGCTCATATAGCGCTGGTTACACCTTCACCTGCAAGCAAGCGGGACAAGGCGCAGCGAAGCATGGCGTTCTTCAACATACGTGGGCATTGCACATCAGCATGTGCCATCACGTTCGTGCACTCAAGCGGACAATGCAGATAAGCTCGTCTGTGCAGCCCCTGGGACCTTGGCACGACAGCACGCAGGCTCTGCGGCAAGGCGCGCTGCAGCGCCAAGAGCGCCAACACGGTATGCAAAGGCATCGAGGCTCGCCGCGGTTCATGCAAGCTGGGCTCACCATGTACCACAGGAACAACAACCAGCTTCCACAAAGCCGTGTCCATAATGCAGCTTCGTCAAGCTTGCATTTGCCTCCATCGCCAGGTTTCCGTGCTCCGCATCCCACTAGCGATCAAGCAAAGTGACTTTACCTTGCCAGGTGCGCCATTGCATGACGTAGCGCCGCCCCACGCTCCTATCTCCTGACAGCCATGACGCGTTGCCGAGTCCCTTCCGCCCTCACACACACGCACGCGCAGCCGACCCCACCTTGAACTGCTCCAGCATCGCGTCCAGGTCCACCCCCGCAAACTCCGCCTCGCCCATCTGCTCCACCCGCCGGATGAGCGCGTCGTAGTCCACCGCGGTGGCCGGCTCGGCGGGTGCGGCAGGCTGCACCTCCGAGTACGCCTTGCGCCACTGCTCCGGCACCGTCACCTGGCAAGGCATGTGAGGGAGAACACCTTAAACCCAAAGGCAGCTAGCTTAGGCTGCGTGACCCGGAAGCCCATTCACTGTGCCGTAGCGTCTGTGTGGGATGCCAACCTGCGAAACGTTACGTACGGCAGCACGGCACCCTGCAACTCCCAGTCGCGGTCCTTCCGCGACCCTGCTGCCGAACTCCCCCACCACCCACCTTCTGCGCGCGCAGGTGGCGCTGCACGTTGCGCTCCGCGTACCGCTCCGCGTTGAGAACGGCAACGCGCAGGCCCTCGCGGCTGAACGGCAGGCGCACCTCCCCGGAGTCCGTCAGCATCTCGCCCGGCAGCCGGTCCGCCAGGCCAGCGACCTGCATGAGGACCCGGTCCAACAGACAAGGGCGGGTCGGGTCATGAAAGGTACAACTCGCGGTGAGCAGGGCAAGGGACTACCTGTCGCCACCTACAACGGGTTGTGAAACATCGAAAAACCTGGATCCGACAGCAGTGCCAGTCCATGCGCAATTTTGCGCTTCCGCTTTGCACCGCGTTTTGCATCTGTGCCCCTTGCCGTGTTCTTCCCTTGCCGGTGCAACCACGCCCAGCCCGAGGCCACTGCCCACCACTTCCACCTCTAGCGCCGCTTTTCGGTAGACGTACTTTGATGGCAGGTCTGGGCATCAATCGTCCGAAGCCCTAGCAGTGAATCACCAGCTGGTATGCCGCCGCCCCTCCGTTCCCCCATGTCACGCACCTGCTCCTTGCTTGTTTGGCTGTTTGCGAGCAGCTTCTGGCTGGTGTCCCGGTAGGCGGCCCGCAGGTCCTGCGCAACCACCTTCCGGAACGAGTCCTTCAGCGCGTAGTCCTCCTGCAGCTGCAAGTACTCGTACCACTGCTCCAGGCGCCCCTCGCCTTCCGCGCGGCCGCTCTTGATCCAGTACTGGGCCGCTTTCTCCTGCGTGGAGCAAAGGTGGTGGTAATGGCGGTGGCGGTAGTGCGCCAATAACGGGGCGGTGATCGCACGTTGCCGGAAGAGCCCCTGGCAAAACTCCGCCGCCCGCCGCCGCCCTACTGTCCCCAGGACCTCTGTCCGCTGGCCGCTTCCCCCGGAGCCACCGTCAAACATGTCGTACCTGCTTCTCCTGGTTCGGCTGGATGATCTCGTCGATGATGCCGTACTCCAGCGCGTCGCGGGGGCGCATGTACAGCGGCCGTTGCATGTCCTAAGGGGCAGCAAGCCAGGTGCAGGGGCGCCTTGAGCACAGGTACAGGTGGAATCCCGTTCACTGCTGGTGCCGTGGCTCGAAGCATACAAGAATGCCACTGCAGAAGGATAGAGAGCTCCGCCGAAGGCCTCATTAAGGAGCAGGCAACGCGCGCGGTACGGAGCATCACGATCCACTGGCCGAAGGCATGGGTATACAGGCGGCTGTGTGACTTCCTAAGTGTCGCGCACTCTCGAAAGTGGCGATAGTACGAAGGCATGCCCGCACGTAAATCCCCCGCCTCCCTGCTGTCCCCAAAAGACCCGGCCGTGGCTACCAGACCAGCCCGGATGTGCAGCGCACATGCCAAAGGCGCGCGCGCATCGGGATCCATACGCGCGCGAATGACGTCCCGTACGGCCCGTGACAGGCGCGTGGAACTATACTCTTACAAGCAGCATATTGCGGGGCCTCGCGCAAACCCCCCCAAGACCTGCCCAAAGAAACTCAAGTGTGGAAACTCCGCCACCACTTTATCCTCCTACATGCTGCGCCCGCAGCCACCCCTTGGCCCCTACGTCCCGCTCACCTCGTCCAGCTTGTCTACGGGCAAGCCCGTGCCGATGGAGAGGCAGCGCAGCAGCTCCCGCTTGTAGTCAAGCACCTCCCGCCACTTGATGTGCACCTCAATCGCTTGCCGCTGGCCGGTCGGCGGCACACGCGGCTGCTGAATCATGGCTGCGACAGCGACAGTGGGGCACGCAACCGGTTTGGAGCCACCCGCGGGAGGGCAGGGACACAGCGCATAAAGCACGCGCAGGACGACAGGTAAGACCGCACATCAGGACCAACTTCTTTGCTAAGTGGACCGGCTCTCGGCCCTTGCACCGTCTCCCCTTTAAGAGACCGAGAGGTAAGACCACTCAGCAACCCACCCAGGGAGTGCGGTAGGCTTTTCCGCCACCCTTTGCGGCCAAAGGAGAGCACCACGCAGGACCAGCCAACGGCCAGTCCCATGTTAACGGTTGAAATCTGTAATCGAAGGGGAGGGTGGTGAGCCCCATTGGGAGTTGTTATGTGCGGCTTCCGCAGCTCCGCACACCAACCCGTAGCGGCACAAGCACCCACCGGATTCTTGACGAAACCCATCGTGGACGTCAAAGCTACCCCCTCGCTGTCGAATGCAAGCTGCAAAGGAGGGTGTTGGGGCGGCATCGTCAGCAGCTCGTTCCGCGCATAGGGACGGGGTGGGGTCACAAGCCACTCCCCCACCCTTCTTTCCTCTTCCCCACCCTGGCAACTCCCGTTCCCCTCTTACAATCTCGCCATCCTGCCGCGTCGTTCCTGAGGAATTGATAAGCATCTCAATGGGAAGCGTGGCGCCCTGCTTCTCCAGGTACAGAAGCTCAGCCACCATGAGCTCCGTCACCGCCGGCACCAGCTGCGCGGACGCGGAGATCAATCGTGTGATCGCCAGCAGCTCGCGAGCTGCATACATCAAAGCCGATCAAGCGATGTGGGCGCACCGGCATGCCCAGGTACACGATGCGCTGGTCGAACAGCAGCGATGGCAGGTCGGGCGGCGGTGGCTTCCTCCGATCATAGCGAGCTGCCCGCGCATGAACTTCAAGCTGCTTCCTGCCTTGGCTGATGAGCCGGGGGCAGCGCAACGCGTGGCCGCTATTGCCCAGGGCCCGAGCCCCTTGGCGCCCGAGCCGGCCCTCTAGCATATCTCACTCGTGAAGCCTCAACTAAAGATGAAGTTGCCCACTAGATCGGCCTAGGGCGACAAGGACAAACAGGATAGCAGCAAAGTCCCCACGCTAGGAGCACTCGCTGCCCTATTCCCTAATCCTTTCTTAACAATGTCTCAGTCAAGGGCAAACGGTGCGATGGCTTCCGGGCTCGTCCCGGCCCTGTCGTGCGTTCATTGTATGTGCCCTTTGCTTGCGCGCATTGAAGGTAATACAATGGTTTCAACTTGTGGCTTCTCAGCGCTCAATAGTCACATCCAGAGTCGTGGTCATCAGTGTGCCCAACGCCAGGGTTTTCTGCGAGCGCAGTCTGCTTGATGCGCTGTAGATACACAGCAGCACGCCAGCATGGGTGCAACCGCATCGTGGCACGGTCCCGCCCTGCCGCCCTGTCGGTCCTGGGCCCCCAGGGGCATTGCTTTATTAGGGTGAAGCCTGCGCGCAACGAGCAGCAGTTTGAAGCTGTGGCACGTATATGGTCTCAGGTAGGGTATGTTTGCACGCGTCCACCGGGGTGGCAGGGGTGTCGGTGGTCTCATGTTTTGCACGCGTCCACCGGGGTGGCAGGGGTGCCCTCGATTGCCATAGGTACGCACGCAGCTCCAGGCCTCTCTTTCCATCCCCCATCAGGCATTGTTGCTGCCTGGTCTCACGGAGCTGGAACCGCCCCGCAACGAGGCTGACCGGTTGAAGCTTACTGGCGAGGTGTCGATGCGGCTCAATGAGGGATACAGGCGAAAGCGGATGGTAAGGCGAGCCACTGTCTGCCGTGGCAT
Organism: Gonium pectorale; assembly: GCA_001584585.1. Lineage (NCBI taxonomy): Eukaryota > Viridiplantae > Chlorophyta > Chlorophyceae > Chlamydomonadales > Volvocaceae > Gonium > Gonium pectorale. Next base: position 3,221,248 of record LSYV01000007.1, on the reverse strand, counting down.
CCGTGTTCCACGGTTAGTCCCGTGATGCAGGACGCCCGGGAGGGACAACTGTAGCTGAATATGGTGTGACGCCGCCATGGTGGCAACGGCACGTGCCCGCAGGCAGCAGTGGAGGCCAAGGTGCTGCTTCGCAGCGGCATGGCTCTGCAGGCCGAGATGAGGCGGGGCCTTACTTTCGTCGAGTACCAGGCGACACGGCAGCGATTGGAAGCGATACGGTAGGCGGCGTGGAGTGAGGCGAGGCACGTGGGTTGCATTTTGATTCGCAGGGCGGGAGGAAATGAGAGTGCTCCCGTGATGCACGCCTGGCATTGCTGTCCTTACACTGCTCGGCATCGTTTAGTGCCCCAGCGCATTAAGCCTGACGGCCGGAGCCCAGCGCTCTCGGGCCCCCACGGGACCCTGGGATAAGCGCCAAGCATTCGTTCCCGTCTGGCGAGCTAACCTTATTCCGGTCTGCCAGAGCTTGATGCACTGGGCCTTGTGGCATCTCAGTTTGACAGGCTGGCAGAGCTAACACGCTGAAAGGCTGTGGCGGCTTCTGACCATGGTGCCCCCACCCAGGACAGGCGTGGCCTTCGGCGTGCACGGCGTCGCCGGATGTGGGCGTGCCTGGTCGCCTACTGCTCCCAGCATTCAGACGCCGCGGGGCAGCGTGAGGGCCCTGGCGACGCTTGCGGCGACAGCGGCGCTGCCGGGAGCCCGGGCCGTCAGGTGGCCCCCGTGGGCTGCCTGCAGTGCCAGCTTCAGCCGCCTGGTCTGTCGCCGCAAGGTGAGTAACCACGCTTCCGACACGCGTTGATAACGGTATTAGCTGCGTGTTCTACAGGTGCCTGGCCAGGATGGTAGTAAGGGGAAAGGAAGATCACGTGATTGGGGACGCGATGCGGAGAGCTTCGAAGAGCGCATTGGAACTTCGTAGCCATTGTTGACGAATTTGTCGGCAAGACACCTCCAAAAACGCGTCGCTGGGCGTCGTCCTGCGAACGCTGTACACGACTTCAGCGGTGGGCACCCGCCTGGCGCTGCCTGGCGCACGGGTTAAGTGGCACAAGATGGACTTTGCACATGCCTACCAAGTCCGACTTCCCTGGCCTACGGGGAGGGCTGGCGGCGGTGACAAGTTAGCGACCACTGGAGGCAGTGCATGATGCAGGGAGGTACTCAAGGAAAGCCTAGTGATGTAGCGAGGAGAAAATGTTCTTGGCTTGGCATGGATGCGGCAACGCGCGGCCCGAAGCCCTACCGTCTAGTGTTTAAAGTGTTGCCACCATGAGTCCGCCTTGCGTTCGGCTCGAAAGATGACGTTCCAACTAAATGAAATTGCTCACGCGCCTGCCACTAACGGCTACCGGGCACTGTTGGGCGCAATCGCAGCCTGGTCGCATGCCCGCCTGCATGCTCAGCACCTGCCCTCTCGGTTACCGCCAGTTCCCCCCTACCCTACCCCGTGCAGAGGACGCCCCCATGGCCCCGTCCGTGGTGGCCGGCTACGTGCTGTTATCGCTCAGCCAGCCGCTGGCGGTGCTTCCGCCGCCGCTGCCCTCGCGGGCACCGCAGCAGGTGCACGTGGACGCGCTGGCGGTGGCGCCCGCCTGGAGGGGCCGTGGAGTGGCCACGGCGCTGCTGGACGCCGCGGAGCGGCTGGCGCGCAGGTGCGGCCCAGCACCCGTGGCACCCGTTGACCTGCTGGGACTGCAGGGCACAGCATGGTGGGCATGAGAGGGCTGCCGCCGTGCCATTGCCAAGAAGCGTCCTCGGTTGAACTACGTGCAGTTTACGGACCGCATTCCCACATTCATTGTCCGCAGGTGGGGCCGAGCATCGCTTTGGCTGCACGTGGACGCAGCCAACGAGCCTGCCGTACGGCTGTACACCGACCGTGGTTACAGCGTAGCGCGCGTGCAGCACAGCGGTGTCGGATTGGGCGGGCTCCTTGGCGCGGTCTTCGGTGGCATGGGCAATGCCGGCGAGCACGACAACGGCAACGGGTGGTTGTCGCTGTCGCCGTTGTTGGTGCGCGGCGCAGTGCAGCAGAAGCAACTCACGCTGCGGCGGCACACACGGAGGCGGGCGTTTGTAATGCAGAAGTGTCTTCACCCGCCGCGGAATGAGCGCGGTGAGTAGGCAGCAGGCCGTGGTAGGCGCACCACAGCCCTACGCACACGGCCCCATCCGGTTGGCCGTCGGGGCCGTGTCAAAGGGCAAGCGTCCCGCGGCACGTAGGGACCCTCGACCGCTGACCTCGGGTTACATGCTTGAGTCGGAAGCGCACGCGAGCACCGAGGCGAGGCGAGGGAGCTGCTGTGGCACCTGTCCCCCACGTCGCTTGCAAGGGCACCGTGGCCCGTTGCGAGCAGCGTGGCCTTACAGCACGCGCCCTGGCCCCATGCAGGATCCAATGATGGTGTTTTCGGCGACGAGCCCTTGCGAGCTGTGGCGGACATGTCCACAACAGCCCGTGCGTATAGCTGGGAAGGCTGGAGGCGTTAGGTGGTGCGTCACCCGGTGGTTGCGGGCTGATTGCTTATCCTTTTATGGGCCGAGAAGTTTGTGGGCAATCGCCGCCAATCAATTCTTACCGTACGAGGCCCCGTTGCCCTGAAAGGCTGCGTGCTCCTTGAGTGCATAGTTTGCAAAGGATTCCTAGATGAATGCATAACTCAACATGCCGTATGTGGTTCCACATGGAGATGCCGACCGCAGCATACACGGGCTGTTGCAGGTAATCCAGGCATGTGGTAGGTACTTGCTCCGGTAAGGCAGAATGGGCAGGGAGCCACGTGGCTTGGGTTGAAGAGTTTTTGTTCGGCTGTAATGTTCCCAGGATTTATATGGCAATGCACACTGTGAGAAGCAAGCCTGGGTTGTCATGGCTGACGTGCTGATTCTGGACCGTCCGGCTGTGCAGGGAGCCGTGCGTTGGGCTATGCTCTGCAGCTCCGCATTCGTTCCGCCTTGAAGTCAGCTGTGAACTGGACGATACAGACCCGTTGGTTAGAAATGTTGGAGTCCACCTACAGTTCCACACTACATGCACTGTCTTTTACGGGAATACGGTGCTACATCGTAGGTCGGGTCATCAGCTGCCCACCGTCGGGCTACCACCGCACACCAGCGTGGGTGCAGGAGTATTGCGGCACAGTGAGGATGTGGCGGCTTAGTTGCTGCGGCAAGGACTTTGTGGGGAGTGCGCAACAGGGTGGAGGGATTGATGGAATACTGGCGGAGAAGAGGAGGCGGGCGCAGAACGGCTGCCCATTGCGAACACACGCCATGACGTATGGTCCCCAGCAGGCGTCGGCTCTCATCATGACGCTGCTTGTGGGCTCCGCTGGCGGGGCGTGCAATCCCTGGCAGCCGTGGCAGCTTCGCGGCGGCGTTAAGTGGGTACCATCGGTTTCCAGCATCGCCACTCCCGTTCAAGCCACCCCGACCCCGTGCCAACCAGCAAAGTCCGACTCGCCAAAGACCAGTCAGGTCCAAGCACACGCACAGCTCCAAACGGCTTACGTACCTGCAAGCGTTCTTATTCACCGCAGGGGGTCGCCTGGGTAGTGTTGTCCCATGGCCTGAAACGGAGGCTTTCCAAGCCACCAGAACCTCGGAACAAGCACCTGCGTAGCTGCAATGCAATCGGCGAGGATAGTCTGCACCGATTTCGCACCTCCCTTAAGACACAAGAGCCGTACACTCGTGTGGGTGCACTCCCATGGAACGCAGGAAACCTCGGTTTCCATAAACTACGCTGCACTCCGATGAGTCCTGGTTAGCTTTCAACATTCCTTTTTGGAACTTTGGGGCACGTCTCTACCAGACCCCACATCCCAGCGCCGTTCCCCAGAACTGATATGCTTGGCGTGGTCGGTTCGTTGGCGGTTCGGGACCCCTCGCGATCTATTCACGCGTCATTCTTACACCCAGGTATGTATTAATGTATATCACCGTTCGGCGTCCAGGGTGGGCGGGCTGGGCGCGCTGGTGCTGGGCTGGTACCCACTGAGCGCGGGCGGACCGGCGCATGGGTGGAAGAGAGTGGTATCTGAGGCAGTTGTTCAGCTTGCGCGCTGCCCAGTGCGCTCCGGCAGCGAATGGAACTGCCGTTGCCAAACCGGGCCTCTTTGCGGGCGGGCTTGATGGCCTGAGTTCCGCCGAGGAGCCAGAGCACACCTGTAGTGGCCTCTCGCTGCAGTGACATACCGGTGCATCCACAAAACAATTAGCACTATGCATGCCAAGTCCACGGACTCGTTTTGGGGAAGGCTTAGCCAGAGTTCATGCGCCAAGGGAGGGAAGACGAGGAATTGTTCTACGAGCCGTCTAGCCCTTGTGGCTAGCTCTCCAGCCAGCGCATGCGCCAAAGGAGGACGCAAAGCCTGGTTCAGACACAGGAATGAAGCGTGGGTGTAACGTTGGCTGAATTGCTTGTCCTGTCTTGTACCCACCCACCCTCCTGGAAGCGTCTCACCTTCGGATGTGTATGGCCCTGGAGGCGGGCTTCCTCGTATCTTTGTTACTCATCCTGCCCAAGAGGCACGCGGGTGGGACCCAGTTAGTGAATTGTGCATTATTTAGCTGTCCTCCCATGTCTGCAGCGAGCTGGAATGCATGCCGTCCATCGGCCCACCTCATGCATAGAAGTACCCACGAGTTGCGATACGTGCTGAACATGGATTGCCATAAAGCACCGCGATTGCTGCAGTACTGGCAGATTTCCGTACGCGAGGACCCCGCGTATCCGACTGGTGTCCGACAGGGTGTCTGGACCGTGACCGAATTCGAGCTACTAGAAACGTTGCGCCTTCGGGTCTGTATGGCCGTAGCGGCGGGCTCCTTCTTTCTGTGCAGATTGTTCTTTTTCTGGCTGCGTAACTAGCGTCAACCGACACGGCTGTCCAGCTAACAGCCCTAGCCGGCCAGGTATCGGCCACGTGTCGGATAACCACTCCTGCCGGACAGATGTCGCACGCCAGTTAGGTATTCGACAGCCTGACGGATAGGCGTGGCCAGGAGTCCAGCCGGTAAGTTCGCCGTCAGAGTCGGTCCAGATGCTGTCTCAACAGTTTAACGGTTTCAGGTTACACGTTCGTCAAAGCCATTGGGGGGCCATGGACGTTGCTTACTGCCATGGACCATGGCCTTAAACTCACGCATTGCCTGGCTAGGCCGCTTGTCGCACCGCCAGCACCCAGCAGGAGCCAGCGCATACGTTTCCCGTGACACGGCATACACGAGAATATGTTACTTAAATTGCCCTTCATCATGTGGTTACAACCCGTTCACTCGATCACAGCGGATCGCCACCGCGCAATCATTCCGATCAGTACTAACGGACATCCTTTGGTAAAGGAAATAAACAGAGACAGGGAAGGCCACGGGTGACCACGGCATAGCGGGGCTGCCTACCTGGCCTTTGCGAGCCATGCGATCATCTCCTCCATGTATGTATGCGGTCAACGGTTACTTGCACGCCCTCCCCGCATGACAACATCCTGTACGTGCTTCCATGGTAGATATTCCCTTCCGCGGCTAGTCCATAGGAGATCATGCTACCGTTCACATCCGTTGCACAGAGACGTGGAACATGCCTTCCTTCCTGAAACAAACACCTCAAAGCATACGCAAGTGCGTCAGTGTGTGTCGTCGTCCCGCCGCTCGGGGTGACCTTTGGTACGCCTAGCGTAGACATATAGATCGTCCGCTGCTGCCGCCGCCGCCGTGCACAGGTCACAGCAGAGTCGCGCGCTCGCGCTAGGGCGCGCTCCATCAGCCGCTACCCTAAGCGGCGCAAAGGACTCTCCCACGTGCATGACT
>LSYV01000007.1:3191921-3215199 GCA_001584585.1 Gonium pectorale | reverse complement strand
TGCCCTAACTACAGCGCACCACGGCGGCCAAGACCAAACACCGACGGCACACACAAGAAGAGAAGGAACCCTGCACCTAAAGACCACAGAACAGGAAGGCAGAAAGACGAAAAGAAAGGAAAGGAGACGCTGACCACCAGGACAAGAGAGAAACAGACCGAAAGGACCCGTGGAGCACAGGCAGCAAACCACCCCCCTCCCCTAGCAGAAGCCCGCAACCCGAACCCGAACCCCCCCTGCGACTCGCCGAAAACAGAGAGGCAGACGGCACCTGCCGCTGCAAGCGTTGGTGCTGCAGCTGCAGCGTGGCGCGGCTACAGGAAGGGGCGCCGCTGCCGCGTGCTCGCCCAATGACCGATGGGGAAAAGTCAGATAGGATCCGCCACCGCCGCTGCTGCCGCCGCCGCGCAAACAGGGTCGCCCAAGTCGCCTGTTGGGGGGTCGGGTCAGCGTGCGGGCGGGTGAAGGGGAAAGGTGGTGGGTGGAGGGCAAAACATACGGTGAGGCGGATGTACCGTGGGATGATCCATGGCTACTTTTGGTATGGTCGGAACGCTTCGGATCCATTTTATTGTGATCTCGAGGTCGTGGGTTTGACTCCCACGGACACCCCCCGGTCCGGCTTCGGGGGTGAGAGGTGTGAGGTTTGGATGTGGTGATTGCTGCATCGAGTTTACACATCGTGAAACCAGTTAATTCGCTGGCAGATGCTGCTTGCCTTGAAGGGAGTGGTTGAAGCTGGTATACTGATTTGCGTCCGGGAGTCGCTGGCTTGCCTGGGAGGGAGCTAAACCCTAAGACGGACTAGTTACCATCTACCCACGGCCACGCCGGCTTTGACGGGTACCTGTAACATCTGCAACATCCGGCTACACATGCCGGAGTGTGTATGCAGGAGAACGGGCCCTCCCGGTGTGTGTTGCCTTGATAGTTACCTGACGATATGAAGAGGGTGTGAGGGTCCAGCGAGCGGTCGACGTTGCGACATGTCCTTCGGCGGCCAGCGGTTACCAGTCGCGGGGCGCCCAGCCCGCACTCCCGAATCGTCGAGTGGCGTAATACAGACCTAGAATGGACGACGGGTAACCAATATGGTAACCGGGTTTTGGCCCCGTCCCGAGGGTGGGGTATCCGACAGGTATCCGACAGGGTATAAAATCAGCGCTGAGCAGCCCTACTCGTCAGGGTGCAGGTACAGGTACAGTTGACGGGGCAACTGTCGGATACCCGGGTTCTTGCGTAGTGATGGAATGTGGTGAAGAGCCCCAGGCTTCCAACCGGGTTGAAGTCCGCTTCCGAAAATCATAGGGAACATAAGAGAGAACATAAATATATAAACTATCTGGATAAAGCACTGTCCATTGCATGCGATCCCCTCGCAACGTCCCTGTGAGCAACATGTCCGGCGGTTTCACCATAGACTGCGGTTGCGTTAATTGCCTGCGCAGGACATTACACTCGTATACTTGATGATTCCATATGTCAAGCTGGTGTCAGCCTGAACGGGAAGTATCCTGACTTCGCATATCCCAGGAAACTGATACTGTGGGAGTGAAGGGTACCGGGGAGGCAAAAGTCAGGAGGCAAAACTCATTACAGCAGGGCCCCGCATACCGTCACCCTACCTACCAAAAACGGGCCTAACCGAACTCCATATACTACCAGGTTGCAGCGGCAGAGTCACATCCTGATTACAATAGTATTATATATTTTAACATTGTGTTAGGTGTCGTACAAGCCTGTGTACTCGTGCTCTGCTCTCTGAGAACTAGACGCATGAAGGACGGTATCAATGAGGACGGCATGGTGTGAATTGGTCAGCTTTTTTGTCGCAGCCCTAGCCCGCCTTCAGTCGAATTAAGAGCGCGCTTTTCAGCAGCGCTCCTGAAGCCCAGCTATGGCTGGTTAAGGAATTAAGTACGCTTCCTTGCTGTCATACGTGAGCTTTTGAGACCCTACCTCCAAACTTGGAGCCTCTGCGTGCCCAGCAGCTACGCCGGCTTCACGAAATGCGTAGGCCTCTAGCAGCACATCAATAGACGCCCGCTTCTGAGCAAGAAGTTCGGCTTGTGGCACGTGCGCTGGCCTGCCAGGCAAGATGGGACGCGATGATAGCAAATGCCTCTTGTATACATGCGCTCAAGACATTGCTGAAATTTCCTTTTGTTGACACTTTACGCAGGCCTGGTTCCAACTTCGGCAAGGGACTGCCACTCCGTCCGCAGGCAAACGAATGCACAGCTGTTTGTGTTCCGAGGTGAGCATTGGCCTGTCGGCTTTGCGCCTGCTCAAGTGCCGTTAGCCGATTGCGCTGTTTGATACCGCGAACTAGCCACGGTTGTTGATGTATGGCTAATTTATTGAAGGACTCAGTCAGCTTGTTGGAAACGCCGATTTGATTTTGCTCTAGGGTTCTGCAAGGGTTTCGCTTCCGGCTGCAGCGACGGTGTGGCTGCCGTGCCTGGGCACTTTCCGTTTAATGGCAAGTAACTAGACGATTTAATTATACTAATGCCATGCTTTCATGCACAGGTTTCTCCGGCTAGCGTTGCCGTGCCGTCTCCTCTGTCGGCCGCACCTGCCGGCGATGCCGGACAGCAGCGCCCGGCCCATCCTGCGCGCGGCGTGCGGCGATACACTCCCGGTGCGGGGCTCTTTCTCAAATCCGCCATGAAGGCCCAGAGTGAAGAAGAGGGCGTCCGCAAGGTCAACTTTGCCACGCCCAGTGGCCATCTTGACGTGCAATCGTTCTCAGTGGAACCCCTCCCGCGGAACTCCTTTCACCGCACTGCCGGCGGCCACGACGGCGCAGCCCATCCCGGCGGGCTGTCGCGCTGCACCACCGGAGTGGTCTCACGTCCCGTCACGGCGGTCCCGACCACCCACGTAGCCTGGGCCAACAGTGTGGGGACAGTAAGCGGCGCCAGTGCACTTAGCCGGGCGTACCGGCCCAGCGAATACGGTGAGGAAGAGGAAGACGACCTAGCAGCTGACGTGGATGCCGTGGAGTGGGCTGAGGGCCCCGATTACGACAGCTGGTCAGACGATGATGCCGCCACCTCACGGACCGTGACGGGCGCCCCCCTGTCACGGACCGTCACCGGCGCATCATCGGCCCGCGAGGGGCCCGTGGCCAAGGGCGGTCGCAAGCGGCTCAAGGGGCATGTTGGCACCTGGTCGGTTAAGGTGCTATCGGCCCTACGCCTGATGCCCGACCGCCGGGGCCGCCTGCACCTGCCTAGTATGGTTGTGTACACGCAACCGCGGCCGCCGCTGGCGCACCGGACCACTGCCAGCACCTGGTGGACCAAGGTCAAGGGCTGGGCCATGGCCGCCACGGCAGCTAACCACCTGAATACCGCCATGCCGCCCACCCGGCCCGGAGCCGCCAGGTCCGCCAGATCGGCGCCAGATGCCGGAGAAACCCCTGGTGGCGCCTCGGGTCGCCTGCCGCATCCAGACGAACAGGAGCCTGCTGGCGACGCGCAGCGCAGCTCGGCGCCGGCTGCAGTCCAAACGGCCCGCTGCACCGCTGACGCCAGCGTGGGCGCCAGCAGTGCGGGCGCAGCCTCGTCCGGCATGGCTTCGGCAGGCTTGGGCTTCCGTGCGGTGGCTGCGCGGGCCCTGGATACGGGCATGCACGCGCTCGGGCTGGGCTTGGGCGCGGGCACGTTCCCGTCGACCAGCCACGACCTCGACTGCAGCCACCGCACCGTTTCCACGCTCCCGGCGGACGGCAGCACCCGTGGCGGCCTGCAGAGCTCCTTCCCCTCCGTCATTACGTGCGACGACGGCAGCACGCACCGCGGAGCCGTGCTGCTGTTCGACGGCAATCAGCAGCAGACGCAGGTGGCGCTCGCGTATGCCCGCTCGGCTCGCAACTCGGGCAACGGTGCGGCGCCAGTAGCCGCCATTGTCGCGGCTGGCCGCGGTTCCACTGGCGGTGATGGAGGCAGCAATGCTGCCTCGGTGCACCGCCCCAGGGAGCCCGATGCGAACTCGGGCTACGGCGGCGGCGCTGGTGAGCAGGCGAAGGGCAGCCAGGCGGGCGGGCAAGTGGGGGCCGGCGACGCGCTCGTCAGTGACTGTGTGGATGTCAGCAGCCACGGCGGGCCCAACCCGCAGCCCGCCGTCTTGCGGACCAACATCAGTCTCCGTGCGGGCCTTGTTCACAGTGGCAGCATGCACGGCGATGCGGCAGGAGGCACCTCGGAGTTAGTCCGTGTCAGTGAATGGGTGGGCAGCCCCTTCGCCACGGCGGCCTGGCGGAGCAGCAACAACGCGCCACTTCCGCCGATGGCCTGTGCTGAGGACCTCATCTTCTCCGGCGTGTCTACACCGTTGGGAGAGGCCTCGCGGGTCGTGCTGACGCGGGCGATGACCGACGACACGGGATTGCAGGGCTCTACTGTGGATGGGTCGCCGCTGCTGGAGAGGAGCGGCAACGGCCGTCCCGGCAGCCGCGGGCTGTCGCATGGCCCGTCAGCGTCAAACCGGCTCCTGCTCCGTACACCGCCGGAGGACATGCGCCAGCCCGCCGAGGGTTCCCCTTCGCTCGAGCGGAGCGGTCATCCAAGCAGCCGCAGCAGCCAAGGGCAGGGATTAACGGCGACGAAGCGGATGTTACACCGCACCGCAACTGGCGATTGTCGCACACCCGTCGAAGGTTCCCCTGTGCTTGAGCGGAGCGGCTCTGGTCGCCCTGCTAGCCGCAGCAGCCAAGGTCAGGTAGTCAACTCATCCAGTTTGGTGCTGCAGTGCACGGCCATGGAGGGTGTGCGCTCGGCGGTGGAGGGGCCGGCTTCTCTCGAGCGGACTGGGACTGGCCTTCGCAGCAGCCAGCTGCAGGGGGTTGCGTCATCAAACAGGATGCTGCTCCGTGCGCCGACGGAGGACTTGCGCCCGACTGGTGAGGGCCCCTATGTGCTTGAGCGGAGCGGCACTGGCCGCCGCAGCAGCCAGCCGCAGGGGCTCACCCCATCCAGCCGGCTGCTGTTCCATGTGCCATCAGAGAATGCGGGTCAAGCCGCTGATGGCTCCCCATCACTTGAGAGGGGCGGTGCAGGCCGACCCAGCAGCCGCGGCAACCAGTCTCAAGGCCAGACGCCGTCCAGCCGGCTGCTCACCGCGGATCCCGAGGGTGCGCGGGTGCCGGAGGCCTCACCACGGCTGGATAGGAGCGACACCAACCGCCCCAGCAGCCGGGGGGCCTCACAAGCGACGACGCCAACCGGCCCTCGTCTCTTACGGACTCCCACCTCCGACCTGCGCGGGTCGCCCTCCTTTGGGGACACCCTGCGGGTCAGCCCGTCCACCCCGGGTTCGCCCGTCCGCCCGGCCATCAGCTTGCCCGTGCCGCCGCCGGGAGTGGGAGGGGCAACTATAACCTCAACAGCTTCTTTCCCCCGGCGGATGTCGGGGCGCAAAGGCTGCGGCCCAGTTGCGGAAGAGCTAGAGAAGGTGCACCGCTTTCCGCCCGGTTTCGTGAAGACCAGTGGGGAGTAGGGTCATCGGTTGCGCTTGTTTCGTGAATCACGCGACGCCACACATGGGCATGTTGCTGTGTTGCCAGCGCTCTGTTTGCTGTGTTTCGGGGCAGATTGCCTTGCTGTATGGGGTTATGTATTCTGGGGCACTACGCCTGAGTCTGCTGCTTGGAGCTGAACCCTTTGTGGCCTGACGTTCCGACGACATGCGACATGCATCCCATGTGCACTGCATGTGTTGCAGGAGCATAGAGGGCTGTCCGTCCGTGTGTTTCTCGTGCCGTCCACATGATTCGCAGGCCGGAGGGCGGTCGTCGCCTACCGTGCAGGTAGACGCCGCTGCATATGTATTGGCGCTGCAGAAAGCGCGCATTGTGCCCGTGGGCTTAGTGTTCGGTGTCCTGTCCACGCGGTGCAGAGTTGCACTTGTAAACTCACTGTACGGGCCCTGACCTGAAGGGCACCCCCTGATGGGCAGCATTGTGCGAGCTGTGCGAACGCGGTGTCTGAGGCCGTCGACACACGGGCTTGTGCGCGGGGCTAGGGCTGTCTGACTTGCCGCCGTACATCTTCATGTGGCTCTTGCTTGGCCAAGTCTTCATGTCATTTGTTGCAGCAGGGGGGCAAGTTCGGCCACCATTGTGTGTTCCACGTGCAATATGGTATGATAAAGGTTGAGTTGATGCGTGTGTTCTCGCACACCGTTACGGTCGACTCTCTGCATCGCATTGGCACGGTGCCTAGTACCGGTATTCCTGCAAACGTCAGGACAAGCTTTCCGGGTACCTATGTGATGGCCGCCTAACGATGCCTTAATTTTCGCCGATAGAGCCCAGGCGGGCCTGTGTCATGTGTGCCGCCTTGGGGCTGTGGGATGTGGGCAGCACCTGCATGGGTTGCGCGCATGCCTTTCAACCGCGTACCATTTGCTTGGTTTTGCTTTTCTTTCTCTCTTGTCTCGCTGCATCGGGTACTGGTAGCACTACTTCAACGGCTTGCCACGACTGTAGCAGCCATGCGGAATCACGTCCATTGCACTCACCATGCAAACCCTATATGCAAGGAAAATTTTCGGGGCTTGCAGTCTTACGACTGGCTGGGGTATCCGTAAGGGGGTTTGCACTGCTCACGGCCATGATACCATGGTGCACCACGAGGCGAAGACCCCAAAGGCGACGCCACAATGGTACACTGAAAGAATACGGTTGAAATAGGTATGAAGCACGTGCTTGGACAAGAATGGCGTCAAGAACAATGGCACGGCCATCTTCACGAAGGAGGCCCCACCCGCTTTGACGGCAGCCGAGTTGCAGGCTGTCTGGGACACTAGGCATACCTCGCATCGGCGCCAGGGGCTGAAGCAGGTAGATCATTGCCCCTTACCCAACCCAGCCCCGCTTGCGATTCGTCCGCTGCGCGCTCTCCCCACTCTCGTTCCTGTCACAGACAAACAGCAGAATCACTGCTCTCCCACCGTGTAGAGCCTCCAGTCGTCCTGTGCCGTAGGCGTTCGCAATCTCGCCACCCTGGGCCTTGAGCGGCACGGAGACGCATCAGCGGGCGACTATGCCCACTTGACGGGATGGGACCGTGCGCCGTGAGACTTTGCCGGTGCGGCTAGCGCATTGCAGTGTTTCCTTTTTGCAACGGTAGCACCTCGGCGGACTGCAGCACTATCGTTGCCTGCTGCCCGCGTGGGCACACACCCAAGGGGTTGATTGAAATCCGCGCCCGTGCATTGAGTCCGCTGCATGTGTGGGGGGGATCCACCTCGCAAACATGCACGCCCGACGGCGCGGCGTCAGTAGGGTGGGCCGGCACACGGCAAGGCGGGCCTCCAGACGCAGCACTCGTCTCGGCCGTAACCCTCGCTCCTTAGGCACGCGAGTCTGTCGCTGAACGCCCGCCGCCACCAACGTCACGCCAACAGTTGCAATGAGCTGCTGCGTGCAATCAGGTCTACGCACTGCTTGCCAGTACACGCAGCACGCACGCTACCACACCGAGGTCTATCACATCCGAATGGCCACCCCACTGGCCTAACCCACGATGGACGGAAGCAAGGGCCCGTCAAACATGCGGCAGCCTCAATGCATACATGGAGAAACCCCGCTTCATTCGTCCGCTCGTTCAACCACATGCCTGCCACGTGCCAAGCATGTCGGGGCAGTGGGTTCGCAAGCCCCAGGCAGCAGCAGGGAGTGCTTCGTGCACATTGCAGGGCAAATGCCACTCGGTGCCACGCACAGACTAGACAGATGTTCACATGCATTTCCAACAAGCCGCTTAGGCACGTCTCTCTGACGCTCCGAGTTATTGACAGCCCTGACCCCCGACAGCGCACACACCGCGCCAACGCAATGCTCCCGTGTTACAAGCGCCAGGTTGAGCAACTAGCGCTCAAACCGTGGCCACCGTGCCGTGCCGCGCCGTGCAGCGATGATGGATCTTGATCATAACCGACCCACCACAGTGCACGGAGTGCCGCTGGCTCCCTCACGGCCCCACCACCGCCAGTTTAGCCCATGACCGCACCAGCGCACAAATAGGCCGCAGCATTCGCTTGGAACAAACCCGTTCCAGATCCACGCCGGTCACAGCTTGACGCCCTCCGTGCGCGGCTGCCAGACAAAGGTGATGCGAGATATCTTATTGTTGGGTACATCGCAAACGTAGGTCGCCATGCAGTCCGCCACGCCACCTGCAACAGCACGGCGATGGAATCAAGGTAAGGCAGGAGTGGGGATGCTCTGCCACGTCCCACAGCCGCATTGCAAACTTTCAACCGACAAGGCTTGTAAGTCCTATAGGCATAGAGTATCTCCTCAGAAGACATGTACAAGGCAGGAACGTACCATTTGGTAGGCCCGTGATGATTTCCCGGTCGACCACCACGTTGCCCAGAACCAGCCGCCCCAGCAGCTCGCAGTGGACCGGGGACTACAGCAGAAGGGGCCAAAAGGCAGCTCGCAAGAGGCGAAAGGAGACAGCTGTAGTCTGGGGGCTGCTCGGGAGGTGAGGTGAGAGCTGGCGACCCGCGGGTTGGCGACAGTGGGTCGGTGGGTCGCCGCTGACCGCAGCGCCCGAACCCGTTTCACAAGTGACTAGGTGCTGCGAGTTGGTAACTGGTGGATGGGCGACTGTGTGCTCCCTGCGCATATCAAGATGTCATACCTTGAAGCGCTCCACGTAGCGGGGGCGCAATTCCCCCTTGCTGGAAGCGATTACATTTCCGGTAATTCCATCGGTAACGAGCACATCATCAGTGAAGAGCTCCATGAACGGATCCACCGCGCGAGCGTTGTAGAGCTCCAGCTGGCGCTGCACGATGGCGGCCGCCTCCTGAGCCATGGCCGCTTTGCAGGCAACCGTGCGCCTGGTTGGATGGAAAACGTGTCGGCCGGTTGGGCACGGTGTTGGTCGCAAGGCTGTAACTTGGGCGTTCCCCAGCATCAACCGCAGCGACATCGCGTGCCAGTGCACGAGGTACACGCACAACTCGGGGGCAGGGGGCGAGGGCGCCTGTCACAAATGCATTCCGGTGAGCGGCATGTCACTCTATCACGCCGTACTGATTACGGAGCGAACGGAAGCGAGCTGCACGGGTCACTCCCGCCAAAGAGGCTGCGAGAAGAAATCTGTTCGGCTAGGAGCCTCAAGCAACCCAAGAGACCGAGAGGACGAAGGAAGACAGGACTGTGCCGGGGCAGCCACATTGCCCTTTCTGAGCCGCAAAAACCAGAGACCGTTGTTTCGAGTGCTTTTGTCGTCTTGTGTTTTCAGATGGGAGTGTCAAACAGCCGCCGAATTCCGATGCGAGTGCGATGCGAAAGAGTTGAGGAGTGGGCGCTGCAGGGCTGTCGTCATGAGCAACGAAGCGGCTGCACCGTTTACCTCCCTCGGCGAGTGGCGTGCGAGCTTGAAACCATGCAACACGTCATATACAACGATCGGATCGCAAGACACAAATGCGTTACGTGGGCCGCAGGCCACCTTCAGCACTTCGGCCACGCGGGTTTCACTCGGCGCCACACCTGGTCCCCAACTTGCCAGCGCCATAACAGGTCCAGCGGAAAAACGAATGCCACATATATTACCAGATCCGGCTTCAACCCGCCTGGCTGGGTCACATCCTTGTATTTCTTCCCGCTTATGCCGTTAAGTTGGTTGCCGTACAAGGGGTGCTGCAACGCTACGGCGAAGAAAGTCAGCCAAATTCAGAGGTTAAGAGCGCATTGGATCCGGCTATGCAAGCCGGTCACGTGCATTTACGCGCCACGCCGAGCAACCCCCAATTCGCTAAGTTATCGCAATTACCGCATCCCAATGGCTCAGGGGCGCCAACCAAGCAACACACCGCAGCCATCCCCCCCGCCAACCCAACTCGCGGTCCTCCAGCCCAGCCCCATGCTATGTCCCCTGTGGCTTAGGATAACCGTCCTTGGTGCCGTGTACTAATATAAAGCAAGTAGTATGAAAATAAGGCGAAAACGCGCGGGGACCAGACCGACACGCCCACGAACCCTGGAGTGGAACCCGCTTGACTTCAGCCAGCTTCAAAACAACGCCGCAACAATGGTAACGCGGCATGCCAAGGGACACGTCCCGCATCCTAGACAAAACATTGACAGAGGCAATCAGGTGCAAACAAGTGCGGCCTGCAGTCAAAAGTTGCGTTCGCCTAAAACCAGCACAAGTGGCGGAGCGAGGCCCTACAGGACGCACCCAAACGAGCCACGGGAAACCTACCTTGAAACATTACGGGTATGTGCAATTACATGCACAATACCGAGCTTGTTGGGTCCAAGCCAACGCACTATACTACGCATATGCTCAAGAGTAGTCTCACGAGTGGAAGTGCAAGGATCAGAGCAGCAGCACGCGTCTCTACGGCACAAGGCAGCGGCGCAACCGCCACTGTGAACGAAAGGTGTATACCGGTCCATGCGAAGCCGTTCACGAGCCCCATACCCGTCCCGCGGGTACAAATCACGCGTCGACCTGATCTTGCACACGGCTTGCTTCGTGCACATTTTCACTCGTAAGTTACTACCGATGTTTAAGTTCACTTTTGAGGTGTTGGGTTCCATCACGTGTGCAGCTAGAGAGCCAGGGGGCGCCACAAGGACGCCGAGGATGGAAACAGCAGGTGGGCGGGCACCGCGACCCTGCCCTGGCTGCACCCGGCCGCATGTGCCAAGCACGCACGCTCTGCGACATACCATCGGTTCATACCAACGGAATCCGGTTCATTGTCCACATAAGAGACCCGCACGTGCCACGTTGCCGCCAGCCCGAGCCAAGTCCCACGTGTGCCCAGGGACACACACGCCGGCAGTTACTAGAACAGCCCAAAGAAGGTCACAGGGTCCGGTTTGGGCAGCAGCGCCTTGGTGGATTTGGCATCGGCGCATTCGTACGGCACGTTGCCATTTTTGGCCTTGGCCTTGCCCATCGCGCCCGCCTCGAGCAGCGCCTTGATGCAGCCGTGCCTGCCGAAGTGTGCGGCGAGGTGGAGTGCCCGCCACCCGTCCTGCAGGACAGACCAGCAAGTGGGTTAGCGGTGAGTCGCACGGCAGAGCCTTTGGGCCTGTGCCTGCACGTGTGTCCAAACCCAGGGCAGGGCGAGGCGAGGCAGAGGAGCGGGGAAGGGCCACCGGGCGGGCCGGGCAGCGGGTAACTAACTCCCGACCGGCAGCACCGACGCAGCTGTTAAAAACCAACGAACAGGTGGAAGGAACGAAACAGGACCAGCGCGTACAACACGCCGCGACAGGGCAACATGCATCACGCTCCAGGCGAGCAGCCGGCGACATCCCCTCCATCTCATGTTGAACAGCCCTAGCGCTGCACCAGCGCTGATGTCCACTGTGGCAGAGGCGTTCCCGGAGGTCTGGCCAGTCCATGCTTTCAGCGAGTGCAATGCAACGGCCAGCCAACTACCCCCAGAGCTTGCATGGACCCGTGATGCAAACGAGTGGCCGCGCGCCTGCCCCCTTCCCCCCTCCCCGCCTGACACACATTGTCCATGGCCTCCTTATTGCAGCCCGCTGCGATCAGAGCTTTGAGCGCTGCCAGATGGCCACCGCCGGCCGCAAGCATCAGCGCCGTGCGTTGTTGCTGTGTGTGTGGGGGGGGGGAGGGTTGGAAGTCATTCTCAGTAGAGAAGCCCTGGGGCGCGTGTGTGGTGGGGGGGGGGGAGGGACCGGCGAGCAGACCCCAAACATTCACGAAGAATACCGGTAGTACAGAAGAGAGGTGCGGTCTGACGCACGGTACCGTAGGACATTGGTTGCAGCCGTCAGGCAGATGGGCGCGCTGTCCAGAGTTGAACCGTCAGGGTCGCAAACTAGTGAGCTCACCGCAGTCTTCACCTCCTTGTTGGCCTTTAGCTGGATCAGTGCCTGCGCAGATGCGAGGGGCCGTGAGGGCGATGCTCCATGGACTGCGGGAAGTCTGGAACATACAGCGGTGCGGTGCCCACACAGCCCGACGGCCTCATGGGTGGACTCCGGCGTGCGGTCTCACCGCACAGAGCCTGCCCTTGCGGCAGCTTGTGTGACAGCCCGACGCTATGCAGCCTTACGGCTCTGCCTCGCTCTGTAACGGCCCGGAAGAATGGGGCGCGGAGGCGCATGCATACGCGCGGTGCGGTACTGCGACTGTGAGACAGCCCTACGCCCCTACCTGGACCGCATCGGCCGCGTTGCCCAGCGCCGCCTCATGCAACGGGGTGTGCTTGATTTTCTGTTGTACCAGGGCAAAGCGAGGGGCAATGAGGCGCTTACGGGCGGGCGGAAGCTAGGCGGGGGCTGCTCTGCACGGTATGACGCACAGCGCAGCATCCAATCCACCCGCCTTCCGTCCGTCTTCCCCCGCACGCTTCCGTACACGAGCGCGGCATTGGCGAGGGGCACATCCGCTGGAAGCTCCAATGCCACCCGGCACCTGCGCGCTTGTCTTGCATACCCGCGTTCTGGAGTGGGACGCCCCTGCCATGATCAAACAGCCGCTCACCGGAACCAGCTGCTCAATGTTCGCCCCGGCCTCCAGCAGGCACATGATGACCGCAGGGCGGTTGTTCCTTGCCGCCAAATGCAGCGGCGAGGCACCTGGGGAGTCAAGACGACGCTTTTTAACGATGAGACTTCCGAGGGCGCAGAAGCCCTCGGATGTCGGCACATGGCGGGCACACAACACCACGTTAACGCACGGTGCCAGATGATGGGGGCAGTGACAAACGCGCTCTCCACCGTACCTTCTTTGTTTAGCGCATCCTTGACGGCGCCCAGGGACAGAAGCATCTGCGAGAGGGTGGTGGGGCAGAACGGCGCACACGTAGCGCACTCCGCTGTGGCCCAGCGCCCAGCGGGAGCGAGCGAGGAGGCCTTGCAAAATAGTGAGCCGCATGTCAGCAACGCGTGCGGCGAGGCGCACAGGAGCGAGGTGCTCACGGGACCCAGGTGCTTTCACCGGCTGCCGGCTGCGGCAGCGCTCGCCCATGCCCCCTTTGCCCCCCTCGAGTGACTGCGTGCCTCGCACGCCACCAGGCGGCGCACCCACCTTGGCAACCCCCTCGTGGCCCAACCTTGCGGCCTGGTGCAGGAGCGTGAAGCCGTTCTGCGCACGGGCAGCATTGCGAGTGGCCCGGAGCCGCGAGGTCTGGTGATGGGCACTACTGAAGAGCCACGGCCTTGGGGCACGTGTTTGCAGCACTCTTGCAGTCGTCGCCGTCATGGCGGTGATCTTGACCCCATCCAGCAACCCGCACACGCCACCCCCACAGTCATGCATGCACCCACCAACCCGCCATGAATCCCTAGCCTGGCGAGCCCGACTCACTGTGTACTTGAATGCCTGGTTGGCGCCGGCGTCCACCAGCAGCCGTAGCACCCCGTCCTTGCCAGCGGTCACAGCCACAGCCATTGGCGTATCGCTGGCCTGCGGGAGGAGGCGTTGCGGAGCGGCCGAGGGGAGCAAGGGCATTCCGCTCACAGGGTGCCAGAACTACCACCGTCTCAGCGCGCCACACTCGAGCCTGGCAGCTGCCCAAGATGCAAACCCTCTAATCTAAGCCCTTGACACAACGCAAACCCACTGATGCACGGATAGCAGGCAGCAAGGGCAAGCTAACCCCATGCCCTGCGGCCGTGGCACGCCAGCGGCCCGGGACGGAGACACCTTGGATTGAGCCCGGCTGCCTCCTCTGGCACTCCCCACCTGCGTGAGCGCCTCCTTCATGGCCCCCGCTTGCAATAGGGTGCGCACCATGTCCTCGTGACCCTGCCAAGTAGGGCGGGTGAAGCGACGAGCGTCGCGTCGGTCGGGGACCATGAGCAGCATTGCGTCGTGCTGCGCCGCCACCCTTTCTGAGCCACACCGCGTTCCGCCCCAAGCACATAACGCGCACACATGACGTGAAATAGGGCCGTGAAAGTAAGTTAGTGCACCGCGACGAGTCCGGCGCCGCACGCAAGCCAAACCCTTGGGCGACTTGCCTGCTCCGCCGCCTTATGAAGTGGAGTGAACCCGGCCTGCGGTACAAGTGTGACGCGAAGACAGGCGGCACAGCTTTTCAGCAACGCCACACTAGGGTAATGACAATGAGCGCTCGGCAAGTCGTAGCAGATCCGCACGCCGTATGCGCCTCCATCACGCGGAGTTCAGCCCGCGCGGCCTCACGGGGCGCCGCGGTCCAGCAGACGACACCGCGTGTCTGGATACGACCTACTACAGCGCGGACACAAAGTCGCAACTCAATATCTGAGCCCGCCATTGGCCCTACAAAACGACGCACGCACGCACCTTGCCAACCGAGTTCACCTTGGCGCCCGCCGTTAGCAGCGCCTTCGCGGCGTCCACGCAGTTACCGGCCGCGGCCACTAGCAGCGGCGTGTCGGCGACCGAGGTCCTGACTTCCAGGCTGGCGCCGGCCTCTATCAGCGCCCGGACTGCCTCCGCGTTGTTCGCGGCGGCCGCGTGGTGCATCGCGGTCGTGCCGTCCTGGATGGGGTGCGCGAGGGGGACACGGGGGCAGCATGGGCATGCAGGCATGCGGACCCATGCGCAGCGCACCGGACAACGAACAGCGCATCCGAGGTGCGCCATGAGCCCGAGACCAGGCGGCCAAACGGCTAAGCGGGAGTGAGCCCGACAGCAGCGACGAAGGTCTTCGGCACTGGGCGGCCGTCACGTCCACGCTACGACTGCCCTTAACGCAACCCTAAGCTCGCAACGACTTTGCAGCAGGGCTGTACTCACCACTTCAGGTGCATCCGGGTAGGCCCCCGCCGCCAGGGCCTCCATCACGCCGTTCAGGTCGTCGGCCTTGGCTGCAGTAGCGTCGAGAAGAAGTGCGAGGTAAGAGCCGTAAGCGCGCAAATGCAAGGTTCAAAATCAGTCAACACGCGGCTTTAAGCGCCCAGCCGCCGTGCGCCCCGTGCGCGCCATTGCCCCCTCGCCCCCTCGCTCAACGGCCTGTACCAACCCGCGGCCAGCAGCTGTTGGTCCGTGGGGTCCACCTCGACCATCTTGGCCAGGCCCAGCTTGGTGGCCATGCCCATGAGGTGCTTGCGGCCGCCGCCCGCCACACGGACCAGGTCCTGGGGGACGCAGGGGGGCGGGGGCGGGAGGGCGCGTAGGACGACAGCCGCACACAGCTCCTGGGAGGCGCTGCGCCGTCTCCATTATGAGCCGCTGGCCAGGGAGGGCAGCTCACACGCGACTGAGGAGACCCGGGGCCGCATCCACTGCGGGCTGTGACACTGCCCAGCTCCCTCCCCTGATGTGCACACCCGGGCGCCACACACACACGCCCTCTCCGCGTCGCCATCCCGCGGTTCCACCTGCAGGGCCTCCAGCACCGCCCCGCTGCTGGCCTTGTCGAGCTGCTTCCAGCAGAAGTACGAGTACACCGCCCAGATGCGGTCAGCGTCGTTCCAGGCGGCGTAGATGCCACTGTAGGGGTCACAGGAAAGAGCAGCATAGACTTAGTCGGGAGGCGAGGTGGTCTCGTATGCTACTTGCGGTCATGGGGCGCACATCAGATCTCCAGGCCCTCTATGCAGCGTGAGGGCCGACAAACCGATGCCCCGGCATTCGACCGGCAATCAACGGCCGGCATACGCTCGGCTGCCGAGCGAGCCCCACGTGCCCCCGCCCCGCCCCTCGCGGCGTCAGTGCTGTGCCATTCCGTCCACGTGTGAAGTTGATGGGTGGGCATAGGGTTTCCTCCGCCTCCCCTTCAAATTATCAGCGATCAGCGACTACAACTTCGAAGGTACGCCACAGCGTTGCTTGCTCGTTGCTAACGTCGAAGTTTTGCAGGCCACCTACAACTCCATCAAGACCGCCATTGCTCCTACTATTGTGTATGCAATTCGGTGTCTGCGACGCGATTTGTAGTCCTTCTTCATTACCACACACCCCCGCCGGCCCCAACACGCCTGTGCGCCTCGCCAAGGTAGGACAGCAGCCACTGCGGGGTGGGCTCCTCAGACAGCTCGCTGCTGCTCTTCCAGATGCCCACCGCCAGCTCGAACAGCTCCACCAGCTTCTCCTCCAGGTTCAGCGCCACATGCATGGACCCGGTCTTGACGGCCTCCTGAAGCGGATCCAGAACCGAGTCTAGTATCGCGCCGGCCTCGGGCCCTAGGATCCGCTTGTAGATGGCCGAGGCCTTGCGGTCGTCCGTGCTCTTGAGCAGCGCGTCCACCAGCGTGCCCAGCCACGCCTCCAGCGACAGCCAGTTGCTGAGGCGCTCGGGGCGGCCGAACCGCGCCATGCGCTCCGCCAGCGTCCAGATGCGGCTAAAGTACTCCCGGCCCGCGACCTGCTCCTTGGAGAGGATAGACTCCAACCGGCCCGCCACAATGGCCGCCACGGCCGAGGTGTCGGCGCGCTTCTTGATGACGCGGTTGGCCTTGACCAGCAGCAGCCGCACGATGCCTGAGGGCGCGCGCAGGCGGCCAGGTGGGCGGGATGTGAGTCCGGGGGCGGGGCGGCGCGCAAGGCGCATTCAACGCACTAGCACGAAATCCATTGACAAGAAAATGAGCGCCGTCTCTAGTACAGCAGAACGCCGATGCTTGTGGACGTGGTTCAAGCAGGCCAGCGGCGCAGCCCCGTCACGCCCATGCTTGCCTGGTGCGAATGCTAACATGACGCAGCCTGCTCACGGGTACCACGGCGGACCTAATCTCCCCACCTTCCGCTGGTATGGGGTAGAAGGTGGGCACCACCGTCATGGCGCGGGCGCGCGCGTAGTAGACCTTGCTGCGGAGCACCTCCACCTGCACACAGGGCGAGCGGGCGGACAGCAACCATCGCACGTCATGGCCCCCCATCGGGGTCATCTATTGAGCTACGATGCCGATGGCGGACATGGGCCGACAGCCGCCTACCTTACGCAACCTGCAACCCCCAACCCAGCCTGGCGCCTGGCTGAAAAGTCCTGCCGGACCTGGTACGCGTGTGCTCGCCAGGTACGCACTGTTATTCGGGACTGAGGAAGCTGGCGACGGGGATGGGGTGGGCGGCCTAGGCACACGCACGCACACACCTCTACTATTACGACCTTAGCTTCTACGATACTACCTAGCTGTACGCAACTCAGCTATCGACGCGGACGCCGCCGGAAACGGTGACACACATCTGGCGGCTGCTGGACTTCCGGGTCGCCGACACCTTCGGGAGCCGGCGAAACGAGGCAAGGACCGGCTTGGCCGCCGGACGGGACATACGCTGCTGGCGCCCAGCTGGTCGGTATTCATTCCCCTTTTCCTTCAAAACCCCCAACTCAGAGCCCCACCATTAACTGCACATGCATGCAGTCCCGGGTTTACCACTCACCATGGAGTCCGACTTGTACTGTGGCACGCAGCACCAGTCGATCCAGGCGTACGCGATGCCCAGTGCCGCCGCGCGCCGCAACACGGCGGTCAGCTCGGCAAACTGCATGTCCGACATGGGCGAGAAGCCGGGCTGGTATTCAGCCGGCTTGCTGGCGTTCCAGCGCCAGGACAGGATGATGGTGCAATTCCACATCTCGTCGGTCACGGAGATGTACGGCAGCTCCACGCAATCGGCCACCCCGACCTCCTCGTACACCTGCAAGACCCAGGCCGGACGAGAGGTGTCGGGGCATGGAGTTCGGTATGCAACCGCTCGTGGCACGCCTGGTGGCACAGCGGTCTTCCGGTGTGCCGCAGGGCTGTCAAGGCACGCACATGTTCCTCAACAGCCCTGCGGCACACCACCTCGGCTCTCTGTGCAATCCTTCCCGAGCCCCGCGGCGCGGGTTCCCCTGGCTCTGCCCACATCCCGCTGACCTTGATGTTTGGCCAGGCCAGCACCGCCTCCGTCTGCAGCAGCCTCATGGGCGCCGTCCGCAGCGCCGCCGGCATGCCGTCGTGCAGGTCCAGAATGGACTCGGGCAGTTCCGCCAGGGGCACGCCGGTGGTGGGCATGTGGGCACGCAGCTCCTGGAGAGGACGCGGAGGAAGAGGGCACTGGATTGAAAGGGCGGGTGCGCCAGAACGACGGCGAACCAGATGTACGAATAAACGAGGTGCATGTGGCCAGCGTTGCAGTGGCACAAACCCGGTTTACTGGCTGTCGGCGCACCTCTGGCGTGTTGTCTTCATAGACCAGATTCGGCGGGAGCGGGGTTGGGGCCGGGGATTCCGACACTGGTGCCGGGGTCGAGGGCTCAGGCGCTGCTGCCGCGGCCGCAGGAGGCTCTGCCACCGGATCTGCAGATGCCGTGGTCTCAGGCGCAGGTGCTGCCTCCTGCTGCTCCGGCTCCGGGGAGCGTGCCACTGGGACCTCAGCAGCCGCAGGCGGGGGCGGGGGCGTGCTGGCCGCCACGCTCAGCTGCAGAGACCCCAGCACAGCGGCCGCGGTCTCCCCCAAGCGCCTGCGCTCTGCAGCCGCCTCCTCGTCGAGCCGCCTCCGCTCGGCCGCAGCGGCCTCGTCAAGACGCCGCCGGGCCACAGCCGCGGCTTCGTCAAGGATCCGCCGCTGCGCCTCCGCTTCCTCACCCAAGCGCCTCCGGCGGGCGGCCGCCGCCTCGTCATCCAGCGCACTCAGGTTGGACTCTCTGGACATAGACACGCGCGGGGGCTCCGCGCCGTTAGTTCCGCCTGGCTTCATGGGGCCAAACAGGGCCCCGGCAATGTCCATCGCCTCCGTGAGGCGTTTCCGCTCCGCGGCGGACTCGTCATCTAAACGCCTGCGCTCCGCCGCCGCGGCCTCATCCAGGAGCCTCCGCTCTTGCGCCGCCCCCTCGTCCAGCTGCTGGCGCTGCGCCGCCGCGTCATCATCCAAACGCTTGCGCAAGGCCGCCGCATCTTCGTCCAGCTGCTTGCGTGCTGCTGCCGCTTCCTCATCCTGGCGCCTCCGCTCCGCCTCAGCGGCGTCATCCAGCTGCTTCCGCACAGCCGCTGCCGCCTCGTCCTGACGCTTACGCTCAGCGGTTGCCGCCTCGTCAAGCCGCTTGCGCTCGGCCACCGCCGTCGCCTCCAGAGTGCGGCTCTGGGTGGCCATCACCTCCTCCAACTGCTTGCGGAGCCTGGCAGTGTCCGCCTCGAGCTGCCGGGAGTCGTAGGCCTCGGCAATGGGGACCTTTCAGCAGGGAATCCCAGGAGCAAGTTTGAGGTTAGCGTTTTGACGGGATGGGCGCTGTGCGCGCTGAGGTTCAGCCTGATACTTGCAGACCCCTCATTTCTGTGCCCTGGCTGCAAGAGACTCGCTGCTACCGCACCAGTCCACACACGGAAAGTGTATTGGAGTACGGTCACCATATTTTAATCCATCCGCGGGTTCCCGCTGGTCCGCCCGTCTTACCACTTGGTTGCGTGCCGTCGGCGCCTGAGTCTGCAGCCTTTCGTTCTTCCCGCCGGACGCCTGGATAGATACGTTTATACATGAGGAGAGCCTCTCCCCGCGCCTAGACTAGAACCCTGCAAGCAAAGAAGCAGCGATTCCGACTCGCACCGTTGACTCAGCGCTCCCCATTTCACGTTGACGTTGGTCTCCCTGTCTATGTTCGTCCTTCACTGTGCGGGTGTTCGAGAGAAAGGCCTTCTAAGCGTGCCTTAGCTTTCGGTGTTCAAGCACTGTGTCCTCAGCGCGCTGCCTTTCGTGCGAGGTGTTTATTTCAAGGATTGGTGCTGTAATTCATCAGCCAGTTTTACCAGTTCAAACTGTGAGGAGCACCGAGCCTGAACACTGACCATGTATGTAGGTAATCAATAAGTGCCCACCTTTAGCGCCGAGCGACTTGACCGCGCAACCTGACATACGGCTAACCGCCCTAACCGCCGACAAGCTACAAATGTCTGGTACTCTGGTTGTTCTGGATTCCCATGTTTGGCCTCCTGGGCTTGCATACTGTGCGGGCGACGGCTCCGACGGGGTGTTGGATGTCGGGGTGGGAAACGGGAGGCTGGTCATGCACCAGGGGATGCTCGGATGTCGGGGCCCCCCTTGCCGATGGTGGTGTCCCTGCGGCGGCGGCGTGACAGCACAAACAGCAGTCCTTGAGGGACTATGGGAGCTGTAGAAAGGGCCTGTTCCTGCCCTGGCCTGGGCCCCCGGCAGGTCGTCCGGTCGTGTCCGGTGAACACCGTTACATGTGTTGTGCATCGCCATCTTTGCACCCACGGCCACACACAAGCAGTACTCAGGCGGCGCCCAAGGTACTGCCTGAGTAACGGGCGCACGCGCCCCTTCCTGCTTTCAGGACGCCACCAGAGATCAGCAAGCCGCCCGTTAACCTCGCGCTCAGCTCATGATGTTATCACTTGTTCAGGTGTGGGTTTTGACATGAGAGGGACCCACAAGTATGACATGCGCTATGCGCCTTGTATCATACCGCAGAGCAGTCCTGTGCTTGGCATCCGCCCACGACCGGCAATGCAACCGCCTTCGCCTCTGGCCGCCGAGGGCCTGCTGCTGAAACCTGCGTGGCCCTGCCTCTGCGGGCGCCTCCCGCAGCACCCCCTCCCGCGCCCAGCAGACAGACCGGGACATGACAAATGATTTAGATGAGGAACCGCCAGTGATTGCGCCGTCCAGGGGAATGGTGGGCGGGTGCGCAAATCGCTGGCTTGGACACCAATGAACTTCGCATAGCAATACGCTCCAAGGGGCCTCCGACACGTCATGGCTGCCAAACATACACAAGTCCTAGCACCCTGCGCTTCACCCCTAAAACACATTTTAGTCTAGCTGCGCCTGAAACATCCCGTGTATGGCCATAGAGGCGGTCTCCCTCTTTCTGTGCAGGTTTCCCTTTTTATTTCCACACCGTCGAAGCGTTTCCTCTGCTTGCGTGGTTCCGCCACGCGAGGAGCCACTGACCACTAGTAAGGAAGCGGCAAGAGTCAGGAAGCGCGACCCATACCGCGAGGTCGGCCACAGCCTTACCGCAGTGGTAACAGAGCCGTCAGTCCCATCCGCTGTTTGGTGTAACCGACGCACCCTCTGGCATCTCCCTACCAACGAGCGCCGACTGCTACATGTACTGCCATACCGTACCTTCCAGCCATACCAGGTGCTCTGTGGCCGCTCCATAGGACGGCCTCAAAACCCAGTACTTGTGCATGACTGTAGCCACAATGCGCGGCCCGATGGCAGCCTTCTTCGTGAGCTCTTTCTCCCTACCATTCAAGCCGTTCGCCAGACACGACGCATGGCCACACCTTGCCACCGAGCGACCGGAACCCAAATCCTGCCCGCAGCTTCTGATGACAGGCGGCGGTGTGCCTGACGCGGGGCCACGGTCCCACAGGGTTCAACGGCGGCCCAGGGCAGCGCAACTTTAACGCCGACTCACGCAGGCGCCAGATGAATTCACGGGACGCCGCCGTAAGCGCCGCCCCCGAAGTTCCGCCGTGCTAGCACCACGTCACCGGCGCGGGAGCCCGGGCCCCAGCCCTCGAGGCCCGGCAGCCACCAGCCCGTGAGCCCGCCGTGGGGGCGCCTCGGGAGGGTTGGGCGCCGGTGGTGCTTTTGAAGTCGGCAGGGGCTGCGCGCGGTCCCTCGCTTTCGCCGCGGGCTGCTGAAGCGGCGGCCGCAGCTGTGGCCCCTGCGGTAGCGGCAGCTGCGTCAGCAAGCCCTGCGGCTGAGCGCCGGCGGACACAGCGGCCCGCAAGCCTCTGTGCTGCCCTGCGGGTCTGTCGGCTCCGGCCTGGCCCCTGCCCCCCTGCCCTCTGACGCCCTCGCTGTCGCTCACCCAGCCGTCCCCAAGCGGCCCGCCCAGCTTAGCCGCCACTGCGACCCCCTGCCTGGCCGCCCCCGGCGCCCTCACCCGACCACCGCCATTCTGGGGCCCCAGGGTGAGGGCGGCAGCTGCTGATCCTCCAGTTGGTAGCTGGACCCCAGCATGCGGACCCGGACCGGCTGCTGCTGTGCCAGCGGCTGGGATAGGCGAAGCAGGCGCGGGTGGCGCCACGGGGGGTGGCGATCTCGCAGCAGCGGCCGTTGTCGCACCGTTAGAGGGCGCAGAGGCGCCCGCTAGCCCGGGAGGGCCCCGTGGAGCCCCTCTGCACAAATCGGGAAGGGCATGGAGGTGCCCCCAGGTTGAAGCATGACTTGTAGCTACCAAAAGGTCCAGCATTAAGTCTCCAGGTGAAAAAAAAGCCTACAAACGTCTGACGTGGCCGGTCCTGGTAAGAACGGCCATACTAAGTCTCTATGTAAGATTGGCCGTGCAAACTCACCCAGGAGGCAATTCCATAGGCCGTTGCATCGCCCCGTACATCGCCCCGTACGGGTTGTACAGGTCATTAGAATTGTATGGGATGACAGGACCTCCGCCCGGCATCATCCCAGGTATTGGCGGGCGGGCATCCCAGGGGCTGAACAAGGGGGGCCGCACGGCGCCGGCTGCGAGTGGTGCCGGAAACTGCGGTTGCGGTCGCGACGGGTCCGGTGCGCGCGGCAGCTGCTCCGATGGGTCTGGGGCCGGCTGCACGGGGGGCTTTGGAGGCGTGTCCGGAGAAGGCGGGTCAGGTGGCGGCGTGACAACCTTGAGGACCTGAGGGGATGCGTAGGGATGGGTAGGCTGATTGAGGAGCCTCACACGTGTGAGACGACGACTGCCGACCCCTATAGAGGGAGGCGTTACACGCCCGTGCAGATGTCTGCCCTCCTCAGTTCCAACCAATCTCGCAACGTGCAACAGTGCTACGTCCGG
Organism: Gonium pectorale; assembly: GCA_001584585.1. Lineage (NCBI taxonomy): Eukaryota > Viridiplantae > Chlorophyta > Chlorophyceae > Chlamydomonadales > Volvocaceae > Gonium > Gonium pectorale. The sequence goes on along the minus strand of LSYV01000007.1, from coordinate 3,192,513 downwards.
CGTAGACCAACCGGGCGGCCGTCAACAGGGGTGGTAGCTATTGACCTACCGACCGACCCGGGGTTCACGGCTGCATACCTGGGTCTCTGGCGCGCGAGAGGTGCGCTGCGGCTCCGGACCGATGGAATAGGGCCCATGGTACAACGCCTTGTGCGCAAGGGGCAGACTGGATGAAGCGGGTTGGGTCGGGGCAATGGGCGGAGGCGGTTCGCCGTACGCGGCCGCCTCGGGCTTCTCCTGATAGAGTCATGAGGGGAGGCAACAGCAGTCTTATGATGTGTCGTGTGCACCGCAAGAGCGGCGCTGTTTACGTGCTGCTACGGCAACCGTACAAAGCACGACTGGGCAGATGCCCTGCCCGGGAACTTTACGGCTACACCCTGGCGCTGCTCTGGGGTGGGTACCTGAACCGGCGTTACCTTTCGTGTTACACAGCTGCTCTCGCGGCTCATGCCCTGCCCGGCAACGTTACGGCTACACCCTGGCGCTGCTCTGGGGTGGGTACTTGAACCGGCGTTACCTTTCGTGTTACACAGCTGCTCTCGCGGCTCATGCCCTGCCCGGCAACGTTACGGCTACACCCTGGCGCTGC
>LSYV01000007.1:3168794-3179979 GCA_001584585.1 Gonium pectorale | reverse complement strand
CCCATTACGCATAGTACCCGCTACACGACACGTGTGTTGTACGGTGTACGGTGCTGTTGTAATTGCCGTGCACATCTTGGGTATTTAGCGTCGCAGCGCTTGTGTCGCGCTGCGCTCGTCTTGCTCTTGGGCAGTGGCCCATGAGCGACAAGTAGGCCCTGATCGTCAGTCAACCTGCTGGCGGTTGAGTATGGTAAGGGTATGATGCAAACATTGCTCAGGCCACGGCAGCCAGCATCAGTCCAGCGGGGGTCAGTGCAGATGCGTATGGTACTGCTGAAGCTGCCTCCAACCTGCTGGTGGGTAACCGGCGTGTTGGGCGGGCGCACGCATGTACCGCCGTCGCCACGTTTCGACCTTGGCAATGCATACCTTCTGTCCTGCATTTCCGAATCTCCATCTTTCGCCCCTCGAGCCGAGTAGACAGGCTTTCGCACCTTGTTCTTTCGATTCCGTTTCTTTAACAGCGGCGAGACATGTTCGGCAGTTCATTTAGCGCTGCAGGCTAGACCTTAGCCGCTCCCCATGTGTCGGGGAAAAAAGGACCCCCTAGTCACGGGTGTGCACGTAAAACGCACGTTGGACGGTCAGCGTGCACGACACCGGCGGCGCCTGCTTGCTGCTGCACGCGTTGCCCAAGCAGCAGAACCACCTCCTGCCTGCGGTAGCCTGCCTATACGAACAGGGGCACGACCTTGCACCTTGCACCTTGGCACCAGAGGCGTGCATGAAACGCTGCTGCATGATCTCTGGCACGTGCTTACGCCCTTCAGGGACACCTCCCACGCCCCACGGCACTTGAAGCTGGCGTGAAGTGATTAACCCTGGTAGCAGGGGTACGCAGGGGTTCTTTTAAGAGTTTGATGCTCTGGGGAGTAGTTTCAGACGTAAATAAGAAATCTGCAAAAAAAGAGGAAGCCCAGCTCTACGGCCATACGTACAAGTGGCAACGGAGGGCGAACGCCGTTTCTGGCCAAGCACTTACCAGCCATGGTTGTAAGCGCCATGTAAGCGCAATCTTAGGCTGTCGTGTGCGCGCCTCGTGCAGCTCACAACCATGTCCGAACAGCATCAGGGGACACCCAGCGGGGAAGGCCTACATCATAGGGTATGAATCCCAAACGACGCCTTGCACATCGGCTTGCCAAGCGGTCGCCCTCCAGTCACCTGGGTTACAGCGTTTATCAGTACGTGCCCTGTGGTGGCTTGCTCAGCCAAGACTGCTTAGCCCGCGCTCCTGTCGGACAATCTCACTGCCGTAGCCCGCGCTGCTGCCTAAGCCTCCTCCTCATCCTCTTCGTTCCCCCCCCCCCTCCAGGGGCTGGAGCTCCCTCGACCTCGTGCCCAAGTGCAGGCTGGCGATGGTCAGATGGAGGCCATTGCTCTCGCCGTGGACAAGGTACCCTTTCGCTTTCGCAACCGCACGCACATACCGAAGCTCGGCCGCACGCCGGCCGCACGCATTGAATTCTGTCCAACCCGCGTTGTGTGCGTGTGCGCCGTTGCCCTCGCCAGCTCGCGCAGCCGCTCAACCGCCGTGCCCGCCCGCCCGCCCGCCCCTTTCACCCTGCTCGTTGGTGTGCAGGAAAAGCTCACCGCCCTAGAAGCCATCAAGGTGTAGTGCAGGAGGTGAGGCGGGTACTGGCGGCGCGGATGAGAAACTCAAGCTGCGTCTTCATGGCCTTCTCGGCCATTGGCAGATCCTGGGGCTGCACCAAGCCCAATAGCAGCTTCCCCGTGGGCTGCCAGATCTTCAATGGCAGTACCGCCTTGATGGCCTCTAGGGCGGTGAGCTTGCACTGTGCCATGCTCGCCCATGCAAGGTACCGAACATCTCATACATCCATAGTCCATAGACCATGTTATACATGATCATCAGGGAACCGCAAGACGTAACGCCAGGAGACGTCATCAGCTGGAGACATCCACGAGGCAACGGAGGTAGCACGGTATTTGGATAAGCAGGTAAGTTTACAGGCTACATGCACGACGGCACGGATATGACATTTCCCAATGCATATCCTTTCCCGACTCCACCCCGTTGAATCAAGACCCTGCCTTTTGCATCACCCTCATTTTTTTTATATTTTATTCATCGTTACAGGACCCCGACCCTGGCGTATTCATCGTTACAGGACCCCGACACTGGGGTACGGACCCTTCCGGTCCGAAAGCTCTGTGCCCACTGATCACCCTCCGCAGTCCACGCGGAGATTGAATCCGGGGACGGCTGCGCTGGCGCCGCCGCCGACGACGCCGACGGCGCCGACACCAGCGCTGGCGGGGCCGCCGCTGCTTGGGTTGGCTGCACGATGATAAACCGCCGAGTTGCCTGAGAAGGCGGTTCGTCGATCGCCATGGCTGTTCCGCTCTCGGCAGCACGGCCTTTGCTGCAGGCGTGTCACGCTGGGTGCCTGAAGCCTCGGGCAGCGATGTGCCCGGCGGAGGCAAGGGTTGTCCCCGCCGCTGTACGGCAACAGCGTCAAGCGCCGATGTGGCTGCGTGTGTGGCTATGGATGTGCTGCTGGTGCATTACTGACAGTAAAGGCTCTCGGCTCTCGGGCTTCAAGTTTATCCACGCAGCGGTACAAAACTGTTAGTCCTTGGCCCATTCACTGCATACCTGGCCATGTAACAATCCTCTATGCGGAATGTACGCGATTGCAACCAACGCTAGGGCATACGAGCTGCGGCATGGCCTGTCGGCAATCGGGATATGTGAGGTTTACGCCCGACATCGTTGTAGAAGCCCGACATTGTTGGGAAGGGGCTGTCGGTGGGCCTCCTAAATGTGCAGAGCACGAGCTGCTCTTGTGATTTCGAGAAAGCTAACGGGCGGATGGAGGGGGAACAGGTGTGTTTCAAATGGAGGTATCAAAAGGAGGTATGCAAAAGGAGGCAAACAGAAATCAGATGGAACCGAGTTAAGCAAGAAAGCAACGCACGGGTATTTCCGTTGCACAAACTCCACGTCTTCATTCAATCACGGCCGTGTGAGTCAAATGTTGCGTTGAACTCCACAAACACACAGCAAAGGTCATACTCTGACCGTAGGGGCCGATTCAAGGCCGTTCAGTGGCATGTAGAGCAAATGTGAATGTACGGGCGAGTCGGTAGTGCACGCTCACTCGGCAGTCAAGCCTCTGTAAGTGCCGACGATGCGCGCAGCCCGCCCCGCGGCCTCCCCACACCATGCCTCCATAGCGTCAGCGCCGCACACCCCCGGCACCCCCCTCCACCTCTTCATCCCCAGGGACCGTAACCGCCGTCGTACACAACACACGCAGGCGTCGTACGCCCTGGGCTACAACCTGGCTATCAAGCACCTGGCAGACTTGAGAACACGTGGATACTGGACTCGTTTCGGGCCGCAACGTCTCTGGCCTTCATGGGCATGGGACCGAGTTCAGCAAGACAGCAACGCGGTCACCGGTTATTTCCGTTGCACAAACTCCACGTCTTCAGCCGACACGGCCGTTCCCCGATACTGTGAGTCAAATGTTGCGTTGACACAGTAACCTACTCCTCCTCTTACAACACACGCTCTCCCACCACACGCGACACCCTCGCCAAGGGCAAGGACCGGCGCAAAACGTATTGTGAGATGGGATGAGGATATTTGTGTTTAGAACACATCCACGTCAGTCACACCAAGAATGGCCTACCTAAGGGTCGGTCGTGTCCGCTGCCTACACCAAAACGGCAATCGCACTCGGTCGTCCATTCACGTCAACAGCGGGGGGAACGCGCACGTCGTTCGATGAACATGAGCACCCCAAGGGCCCATAAACAGAAAGATTTGTTCCTCCTATGGCGCTCTTCACCTGTGCCGCTACGCGCAGAGTCTGCAGGGTCGGCACAACACGTTCTCTGAGGCAAGTCCACTGGACAGTGCTCTGGTGCACCCGCCATCGGCCAAACGACTCGGTGCATTGGCACGCTGACAGCGCGTGAGCATCCACACAGTACGCAACGATGCACACAGATGCCCGCGAAATGACGCGCACGTATGCCACAAGACGGACTCGACTTTTGGCGGCCTTCATGCATTACCACCAGGCAAGCTGTTCCGTCGCACCGCTGCTTAGGCAGAAAAAGCTCTTCCGGACGAGCAGCAACTGCCAACGTCAGCATGTACAACCACGAGCTGACCAGGAACCACCCATCAGCAGTTGACATTCATGGACACGCATACTCAACCCTGCACAACAATGGAGCCTCACTACAGCCATACGAGCCCCCATTCGTGGCCATGCTAGGTTCACCGGTGAGACATAAGCTGGCCCAGTAGCGCGGCGTGGCTGTTAAACATCTCCAGGGCCTGCGAGGGCAGCAGCCCGGCAGGGTCTGATCCGGCCGTGGCGCCCGCCTGAAGCGCCGCAAGGATAGCTTCGGCGTTTGTCGACAGCTGCCCTGGCCCAAGGCCAAGCGCCCGTCTGACCAGCTCTACATCCGCCGCACTGCCGCTAGCCGCATTTCCGCTGCCAAGGCTCTCCGAGAGCACTGGCCTGTTTTCCACGCTTTCGGCCTCCACCTTCATCCGCTTGTTTGGGGAAACGAAGCGGGCTCCCACATCCCCAGCGGCGCCTCGTGACATATCCACCGCTTTGCCACTTGGGAAGATGATGTTGCGGCTGTCACCAAGCGCGGTCGGATCGCCATGGGCGACGCTACGGCCCTCGCGGTCGCCGAGCGGGATGATGGAGCTATGGCTATGACGACTGCAGCCGCTGCCTCCGTCGCTGCCGCCAGCGCTCAACACAGCCCTATGGCCTTCCGGCGTGGGCGCCCCTTGTGACGACTGGTTGCTGTTCAGCTGCAGCACCAGCGGCTGCGGGCCGGCCTCCGGCGCAGCCACATGGTACTGCTCGTGGACATGGGGCTGGAGCGCAGTCCCATGCCCGGCGAGCAGCCCAACGGGCAGCGCGTGCTGGGAGCCCGCAGCAAGCAGTGGGGCTAGCTCGCGCCCCGCAATGTGCGCCCGGCCAGACCCGCGCGGAAGAGGCACATCCTGGGCCTCCAGTAACAAGGGCGGGGCGGAGCGCCGCTGAAACGCCCGACCCGTCCTTGTCGCCCGGCAGGCCGCCCAAAAGGCCCGCAGCGCTCGCCAGGAGCTGCTGCTGATGCTGCAGCAGCTGTGCTGGCAGCTGTTGCGGAGGCAGCATCGCTGCAAGCGCGTCTTGAAGTGCGGACACGCTATCACCGTTCAGCGACGTGTCAAGGCCCATGCTATTGCTTAAGCCAAGCTGCAGGGACAGCTCCCGCGCCTGTTGCTCCAGCGGCCTGCCTTGCGCCGCGGGCCCCGACGACAGCACTTGCAAGAGCGCCGCTGGAGCCTGAGAAGCCGGAAGCTGCATGCGCAGGGCAGCAGCTGCAGCGTTAATGAGCTGCTGCTGCGGCGGTGCGAGCCCGAGACCCAAGTCGCCTGTTCCTAGCACACTGCCCAGCAGGGCGTCTCGCTTGGGCAGCAAGCCACCGCTGGCCAGAGGCTGCGTCATTTGCAGCCCCAGGCCAGCTGGGTAGAGCGGCGGCAGCGAGTGGAGCTGTTGCTGCGGACCGCGGCTCGACCGCTGGGGCCAGGCAGTGGATTGCCGCAGCGACGGCTGCGCGGCGCCGTTGGAGCCACGCCGCTGGGGGCTCACCGGAGGGCTCTCCGGAACAGGGCTGCAGCGGCGCACGGAGCCGTTGACCGACATGCGGGGGTCGCCAGCCACCTCACTGCGGGTAAACAAGGAGGGACCCCTATGCATGTAACCTTAAACCACCAAGGTTGCCCTGCAGCACAGCGCAGATCTCAGCTACCAATGAACGCGATTCTCAAAGCTGATCAAGAATCCCTTGCTGAGAATCCCGAAGGACCGCGCATCTCTAGACGCGATCTGCTTTTGGATACCCGCACCTGTCGTGCAGACCTAGCAGCACTCCGCGGCTCGGGCCCGCACCGTAGCGCCCCATGTCGCTCCTGCGCTTTCCCGAGCCGCCAGCGCCAAGTCCGCTCCATGCTCCGGCCATTCCGTCATCGCTGAACCGAAGCGAATCCTGCTGTGAGAGACGCGGATTCACGATCTCAAAACCTTGCGACGGAAGCGTCTGAGAATATGCATGTCAGCAACGTATAGTGGGAGTGCAATAACGCCTCACGATCGCAGTATGCACATTCAGGCTCGCAGTCCTCATGAAGAACGATCTTACCTCGGGCATGCTCATCGCGCGGTCCATATCAGGACGCGGCGCCTGGCCTTGGGCACTTGATGGCGACTGTTTGGAGGCAGGGCAAAGCAGACTTCAGTTTGCGTGAGCAAACCGTAACTAAACCATGCACCCACCAACGTAACCATAAGACCGTGCAATTACGAAGTACGGTATCAGCCCTCCGATTCCGCACCTGCAGGTGGATTTTCATATGCGTGGCGTCCAGACACGTCCAGTTGTAAATTTGCCAGTTCAGGTAGCGCTGCTGGAAAGCCATGACATTGGTGATGCAGTACATGGTGGACAGCCCGGAGCGCGGGACCGCCTTAATTGTCACCTGTGGGCCCACAAGGGGAGCGCGAATGAGCAGCGGCATGGCTTCATGCAGGCGGCTACTATGCCAACGCGGACAGACACACATACACGTGATAAGTGTGCATCACGATTTCCGAGCTGTACGCCCAAGAAAGGATTGGCCACCCAAGCTTTGCAGTGGTAACATCGCACCACGGCCACGCGCCGACTGTGGCCGCGGCCCCGACGTTGGCCACGCCGGACCACGCCACGCCAACATGCATTCGGCATACATACCTTGAACCGCTCTTCCGTGTCCACGCCATCGGCCTCCACCGCTAGCTCGCAGTCCAGCGGCAGCGTGCTCACGTCGAACTCCTCCTCCACAAAGGCAGTTGGCAGGTACACAACTTTGCTGGGCTTGACGAAGACCTGCCAATATACACAGGGCATTACATGATATCGTAACCGGTAATGACGGGAGCCAGCTACTAGCACGTAAGGCTATCTCACCGGCACGCTCAGACAGCACTAAGCATTAAGTTCGTTCCTTGAGCCAAGATCACTACGGCCTGTATCCCACGTGCCTTGCTTTTATGCCGCCGGTTTTTGAAGGCGTTGGATGTGAGGTACGAGGAGCGGGCCTGCCGGGCGGCAGTACCGCTCGGGGCGGCCCCCGCATGCGCATGGCCGTTAGCTCCGCCGCTGTCCTCAGCGGCAGTCCCACAGCGCGCACAGCAAGCTGCCGCACCGCCATCCTCTGATGACCCTGCAGGCTCCTCGGGAAGCGCCGTTAGCTGTGACTGCGACTGTGGAACCGCGCTGACCAGCAACCCTGTCTGCTTGGCGACCAGATTGCTGCCGGGGTGTGATAGCCGCTCCGGAGCCGCTGCGCCGACCCGCTGCGCCGCTTCTGGCTCACGCTTGACGAGGCTGCCACTCAAGCTGCACGTTCGGCCATCTTTGGAGGGAGCGGCGGCATCCTGATCAGCTGCCATCTCGCAGGCCGCCAGCAGTACGTCAAGACCTGAATGGGCACCCCGCCCGCTAGTTGGTGATGACGTATCCTTGCCGCCCGATGAGTCTCCGCGGCCGTCACCGCTGCTGCCGCTGCCCGTTGTCCCGAGGGTGCCGCCTGCGTTATCTGCAGCGCCGGAGCCGCTGCCAGACAACGGCCCTGCATGTTGGTTCTCGACAGGCGGCTGAGAGACTTGTGCTTGCGCCTCAGCCGTCGCAAGCAATGCTGCCGCTACCGGAGGCACGGCCTCCTGCGACGCCGACGGAGAAGAGATGCTAGCCTTTACAGCAGTGTCTTCCTGCGATTGTAGAAGCGAATGTTACGCTAAGCCCCAGGGCGCAGGGGTTACCAATCCATGTGATATTGCGACAAAAAAACATGTCCAGCTACTGCAGATGCACTGCATACAGCTTATGCCAGGTCTCTGAACAGCTACCTGCTCCTGTAGCTACCGGCTCCGCGTTCCAGTTAACAACGCCATGTCGACTGCACGCTATCGCTGCGCTATTTGGAGGCGACGTCGTGTATGCTCGAGTGCATGAGTCGGCCGAAGTCGGCGGTCGTCAGAACGAGCCTCCACGTACCTGAGTTATTGCTGCCTCGGCAATCAGTAGCGCCTCAGCGTGAAGCGTCACTTGCTCAATGGCGGAGGCCTCCAGGTCAGCAGCCCAGTGAACAACTGGCTCGTATGCGTGCTTGCCGCCGCCACTCCCATTGTACGCAGTGGCGTTGGCGCGGATGAGCTTCAGATCCTCCAAAAATTCGGCGAAACACGAGTAGTGCACTTTGTTGGCACGCTCCAGGAGGCGGCCGAGATACATTTCCTGGTCGGCCGGGACGTAGTCGCCGTAGTCCGTGACAACCACCCGTGACACGGGGTTGCGAAAGAAATCCGCGTGCGGGGTATTGTCAAGCAGGTGTTGTACAATGCGGCCCAGGATGGAGTTAAACATGGCCCTCGGGCCCTGTCGCTGGTCCATAGGAGCGGGTGACGCACGGCTCGCGTCGGCTGCGGGCTGCACAGGGTCGGGGCGGCAGGCGGCAGGTAAGCTTTGATAACCAGCATATAGCTCATTGCGATAGACAGGGCCCGAAACGGTGCAGATGCCAAGAGCTGTGACCCAACTGCCGAAACGCGACGCTCTGGAGGCTAGCAACTGATCGATTCATGCTCTTATGACTGGCTCGTTTCGGCGCGGTGTTTGGCGCGGCGCGTAAGGCAGAGCGGACACGCAGGGCCTTGACCGAATACGCAAAGGGTTCTACCAACCAGGCCCGAACATTCCCTTGAGAGCTTCACAAAAGAGGCACTCACACAAAAGGAGGTCGTCAGCTGCGGTCCAGTCCACCTAGCTTCGTCGGCACCCCGCTTTGCCAGCACATTGCCCCTTCTCGGCCGCCCCACCCCGATAGAAACACATTTAGCATCAGAGATCATTCCCTACTCACCAGACAGGAGGCAGAGAGAGGGAGCGGGTGCTGGTCAAGGCGCGGCGTGTCTGCGCAACCGAGCGCGCTGGAGGTGGTGGCAAGTTGTCATAAAGAACTTTTTCAGCAGCTATGTACAAGCTCTCACAGGGAGAAACGGAAGATGTGTTTGTAGCTGGCGGGTGGAGGCAGGATGCGCGTGTCTCCTGGGGTAGGGCGAAGAAAGCAGAATGAAAGGTTGTGCAGTAGATGGCACTACCGCTAGGCCCGGAGCGGTCAGAGGGAGTCTGGGTCCACTGCACGGCAGGCGGAAAAGCGACGTGCGTCCAGCGTCGTGCACTCAGTGCAGGGAGAAGTGGATATTCAAGGTAATCGAGGTCGGTGATTGTAGGCATCTTGGGCTCTCGGGAGACGCAGTAGCGCCATTCGCACCCACCCTTTGGGAGGAATACAGTCGTCAGCTGGGACCACGTGTGAGAGTCTGATAGAATGCAGGTATTAATGCAGCGGCCCGTCGGCAAGGAGTGGACCGAACAACGCCTGGCAGCATACATGTCTGAGGTAGGTATGTCTTGGACGAAATACTTGACGCTTACTTACACTTGTTCCCAAAGTGCCGTGTCGTTGGGTGGGTGAGTGGGCGAGTCGGCGCGCGAGGCGCCACGGTGGCCATCCGTGTGGAAGCTGCGGAGTTCCTTGTCATCAGGTGGGGTCTATTGGCATAGGCCCCACCGCGACCTGAGTGTGGCCTATGCCAATAGACCCCACTCAGGTCGCGGTTGCGGTTAAGGGCAGCCGCGAGCTGCCGGCCACGGCAAACCCGCCCGGGCCAGTTCTTGCGGCACCGCCAGTGGGCACCGCCGTCGCTGGCGGGTAACGCCGATGGGCAGCTGGCGCTGGAGGACACTCCAGGCAACTCGCCATGCACGCCGACATGCGTCGAAACGCATCGAGGACACAAAGGAACACGGACATAAACAACAAAGTTGATCACGCAACCGCCTGTACGCACAGGTACATACGGGTACACTAAGTCGCCGTCGGCAAACACGCGGGGCCCGATGGGCACACGATCTCGAACTATCCCCTCCTTTGCGCATCTACAATAACGTCAAGGGCCCTGTACCTCCCTCGTGCACGCTTTGCAGCGATTCGTTGAATCTGCCCCTTTCCAGCATTCTTGGGCGAAGCCCTCGCCGCGAAGCGGCATTGGGGGGCGCCGCCCCCTGGGATCAGCCTGCGTCCGTCCGTCTGTCCGTGCGTGCGCCCGCACTCAATGCACATTACCCTTATAAGTATCCTTTTATATGATGGTGTAATTTGTTTAGCCCGTTGTTAGCGTTTCGCGACAGTCGCAACAGTCCATCCTTCAGCCATTGCAAGTTTTACCTTGGCGCCGATCACTAATCGCCATCCTCTTTAGCCCAATCAATGCCGTAACATTATATTATGGCCATGATAGGCGCCTGGCCGCTGGATTGCTCGGTTCACTGCCTCCGGGGGTTGTAATGGCCAACATCGCCCACCTTCCTTCTCGCCCCCGCACCATGCAGGTCGCACCACACACGTCGTGTGCACCTTCAATGTGTGTGCATGGGATGAGATGCATACGCATGTTTACTTTGCTCGTCTGCGCACCCCGCCTTCTCAAGCTCCCACCTGCATGTCACAGCCTGTACGCATTGTACCGTTGTACGGGGCTCCGCCCTTTTCCAAGCTTCTATGAAGCTTTTACCCCTACTTGTCTTCGGACGCCGTGCACGCCGCCAATGGGCCACGGCTAAGTCGGCGATGCCGCAGAGCACGCCGCCAACAAGTCAGCCAGGTAACAGCGGCATGCTGATCAGCTGGCATGCTGGCTCCTCCGGGGCGTCAGGGCGCCCTTCCCAGGTAGAAGGCCAGAACCTGCTCTAGCACCGATGGGCACATGGAGGGTACATGTCAACATGTGCACACATTGTAAGATCGGAAGACCAAGATGGCACGTGCGGCCTTTGTGACCCCTTTCTTCCCCTCTGCTCACTCACTTGCCTGGTTCTAGTTCATGCTACTGGGTGCACCTTTGCAATACGTATGTTTCCTTCGTGCTGTCAGATATTCACGAGCACTCTTGAATATGCTGTTTCCGGAATGCTACCGTAAGGAAAGCGCCAGTTTATCGCCATGTCATACCAGGGAGGTGGCACTGTGTGTTTTACCTTACTGTGCAAGCATAGTTGTTGGTTGGCGCCTTTTGTTGGCCCGTCTGCTCGT
>LSYV01000007.1:3149558-3168774 GCA_001584585.1 Gonium pectorale | reverse complement strand
GTTCTCTTTTTTTTACGATATCGAGCGGTGGATCAAGTTGGAGGTTTGCCGGACGGTCGTGTCACCGCTTCTCGGCTCCCCAGACGTTACTTGTCGCTGAGCTAGACAGTAAGCCCGGTGCAGCTCTAGGAGCCTGCATCAGTTTAACCCCGTGTGCATTCTCCGCTCGACCCATCGCCATTCTTTCACCACCGGAATACTCAGCCAAATGGAAACGCTGCGAGGCAGGACGTCGCGAACCCTGTGCGCTGTTGCTACACCGGGTGTCGCTGAACCCTTCTCAGGTTTGTCTGTGGGAGCTGCGTGTGCGCGTGCGCGGTGCATCTGCACAGCGATCTCCGAGACTTCGCCTGTGAAGAGGAACTCACGGCGACCCAGCCAGCCGAGTCTGCAGCATGCACGTATTACGCACGTTGGACGGTCAGCGTGCACGACAGCCACATGCACATAAGTTACACCCTCAGCTGCTCTGCTCCCCTGTGGCGATGACCGCTGTGCCCGTGAATGGTCCCATGCTCAGGAGTCATCGACACCTCGCTACATGCCCACCAGGAGGCGCACATCACAGGTGCCCCGCTGCAATCAAAGGTCGCTCAGTGTACCCCTTGCATCGAGTCGTGCATCTGCATAGTTGTGCGGTGGGGCGAATGCCAGGGAGACCACGACAGAGGGATGTAAGGTACGGTTGTGCACCGACCATCTTCAAAGGCCAGATACCGAACCACGTGCATGGAGGGATCGGGGCAGGAGGAAACCGCCGGGTGGGCAACAATGGGCGAACGATGGGTTGGGCTCTGAAAAGCCCTGCAAGCCTGCGTGCCACGCCATCAACTTGCCCAGGCGGTCACGGCACGCCAAGTAAGGAATGAAATTGGACCCTTGAATACGCACGACGTCAGGAGGACAACATGCTGCCGAGCACAGTGCGATGCTTGTGCGTCTGTCCTCTTCAATCACTCCAGCCCACCGAGCAAGACGCACTGCTGTTCTCCCTACGCCATTGCCAGGATAACAAAACCACACACTGCGCGACTTTGTCACAGAGCGTCGCAGTGTCAGCTGCAAATGAGTCCGTGCGCACTCGGTTACGCCAACCAGCAAACGATGCTGCCTAGGGCGTGCATACCGGACGAACTCCGCTCACGTTGGCCCATGTAATGCGCCACGTGATATCGCAACGCATTCCGCGGTGCACTCCATGCACGGTGGTGCAGCACATAAGCCACGACACCACGGGCACACCAGTGTCAACCATGCAGGCAACACCGCTCAGCCGACTCCCGGCAGCGGCACACCAGGACCTCATGTGGTCACTTGCTCGAGTAGCTGGACGGGCTCCAGAATGTTGGCCTTGTTTGTGTCCACGATCTGCCCGTTGAGCAGCATCTCGTCCAGGATGTAGTGCACCTGGGCGGGCGATGGGCTCACCTTACACGATGAAGCGGGTCGTATTCTACTGCCGCGCAGAAGCAGCGTAGGAGACGCATCTGGTATTGTGAGATGTATCCTGTAAAGCACTTGCCTCCCACAATGCGAATGCATAATGACAGCCACCTGCAAACGCTCTTCGCAAGCCCTCACAGCTACGCTCAACGACGGCCCTATTCCCTCTTCGGCAGCCGCGGGCGCACGCATGCAGCGGCTGCCCTTTAGCACGGTAATGGTCGCCGACACGCTCACCATCTCCGGCTCGTTCATGATATCCAGCTCGCACACCTGGCGGGGGAATGCAGGAGCGCGGCAGGAAAGCCTGGGCGCAGTGACACGAACGTAAGATGTCGAGGATCCTAACCGTGGCAACAATAGGCCGACCGGCTGCCCCCCTCGCTCCCCGCAGGGTGGGCCTGGTCGGTCTGTGCGCACGCAGAACGGAACTACTGCAGATCCATATTGCAGCATGGCTGACGAGAATACGCGCATCGGGCGGGAATGCACGGCACGGGATTGTAGCTCAACATACCGTGCAATGCAGCACGCAAGCCAGCGGCCTCGCCACGTTTCGGTTGCGTACTCATATGCATCCGAAGCACGGCTCCGAGATGTGCGTTCTAACGAAGATGCAGTGCCTCAAGTGCCTGATCAAGCAAGACTACATTGTGAAGCACCCTTTGATTCACTGCGCGCCCCCCCAAGCAGGATTGAAATCGGCTCTGTGCGATCACGCCCGCCCACCTGGCCAAAGTGCTTGTCGAGCACCTCCACGAAGCAGTGGATGAACTCCAGGACCGCCAATTCGTTCTGGGAAGGGTAGGTAAGGTAGAACGCCATGACAGAATCTGAATACCTCCTGACCCCACGCGCATTGCGGCCAGTCTGCACTTATGCGACGCGCCGAAGCCGGTGAGGGCACATGCTGAGCAGGCTAGCGTACAGTGCGCGAGCGATGCTAAGGGCCATTCATAGTCTCGAGGCCTTCGGCAACTGGACAGGGGGGGGGGCTACCGGGCGGCCCCAGTGTCGTGCCTGAAGGGCGAATGAATCCATGAACACAAAGCAGCTTCGTAGGCCATACGTACCCCCAACATTCCCCATGCAGCCCTGCGCCAGGCTGCGCCCCGGCCAGCCCGCCGGCATGCCAGCCCACCAACAGGCCTCGCACCTCGTCGTCGTCCACGCCTATCATGAAAAAGAGCGAGGCATATCTCCGGTACACAATCTTGTACTGCCGATGCTCGTAGAATGAGCACTGCCAGGCATGGGTGGACGGGGACACACGTGGAGCATGTGGTGGTGCGCACCGAGTGGTGCTGCTAACTGGTGCGTGGTGCGGGTTTGGCCGGTCTGGCAGTCCGGCCGCCCGAGGGACAAACGAGGCCACACGATATCCATTCCCATGCCCCGCACCTGCTTATCTGTGCGTGAGAGGCACTTGCGGACCACTTCCCCCTCCAGTGCTCTCCGTTCATCGGTCGTCAGGAACTCTGCAAAGTACTTAGCAAGCCTAGTCTGGCCCTGCTTATTGACCATTAGCATAAACTTAATCATGATTCTCCCCCCGGCTCGTTCCCCGGCCTTTGACAGGCGACTTCAGCGCATCGCGCCCACGTCACGCAGCGGTGGGTAATTGCTGCAGCTAGTCTAGAGGTGCGTCAAAAGGCAGATCGAGCACGGCTTTGCTTTCGTCGCGACAACGCCGCTGGACTAGTTCCAGCCTGCACTCAGGGGTTGGTCTGCGCGGAGTACCGTGAGATTACAAGTGAGCGATACTACTGTGCACAACGGCACGGTGCAGCTACCGAACGAGCCGTACGCACTCGCGAAAATCGCACCAGGACTTCGGCACCCGGCATGGCAGAAAGGACGTGCACAGCTATAACGCTGCGACTGTAGCCGAAAAACGGAGGCGCAACGTCTTATTCGCGTCGATTCGTCTGGCTCCTGCCAACGAACAGCCGCAGCTGCATCATCGCTAGGCGTCCTGGCCGTCGGTGTGCCTTGGGGCTGCGCTGCTTATCGGGTCGGTCGGTCCGACCGGCTGCGGCGAGTTGACGCGATGGCAACACCCGCCGCAGTGACGGCCGTGATCAGGGCCGCTCGCCCGCAGTTCAAGTAAGAGCTTAGCTTGCTGGCTCTTACTGCCGCACGCCGCGGCCGACATGCTCTACGCACCCCTGTGCCCTTCCCCCGTCGCCCTGCCAGCTCCGCCGCGGACAAGGTTGCCTTTGCGGTGCACGCTGTCGTATCCGTCAACGGGTTCAGCCTGCGCAAGGTTGGCGCAGGCGTCGACGACGTGGGTGAGAGCGATGCCTACTCCATTGCCCTGCCAATGCCGGGCGCGCAGGGCCCTCGCGGGGGCTTGAGGGCGTCAAGTTTTCGGTGACCTCGTTGCTCACGTACGTCTCGTGGCCCTCCCGTCATCCCTCTGAATCATCCCTCCCGTGATTTGGCGCTGCCCGTGTTTCAGTTGCCGCAGGCGCCGCGTCTTTGCCGGCTGAGGAGGGGGACCTGCACGGCTGGAACGCCGAGGCTGGGGATGCCGGCGAGGGAGGGACCTATTCGTTTCTGTACGCGCCAGAGGCAGGAACCCAGAAGGTGGGCCCGTGTTGCGCATGCGCTGTGAACACGGTAACATTGCTCAGCTGTGAAAATGAATCGGGACCACCGGCGTCAACTGTTGGCTGTTGCTGTTGCCCTGTTGGTAGGGTCTCACGTCGGTGTGTCAGCGCCGTTGCACCATCGACCGCCTCACCATTGATAACGCTGTGCCGTTGGGAAATAAGCCCCTGGCACTTAACGAAGTTGTGGGTGGCATTCCTCATGCTTCCGACTGACGCCTTCGTCGGCTGGGTATGCTCGGCCGCTGCGCACTGGCGGCCCCTTCATCCGCCGGGTCGTGCTCACCATACGCGACGTACCCATACGCAGTTCCGCCACCTCCCTCGCTCCTGCCGCACAGCCCACATTACTGCTGGTCAAGTGCCTGCATATTGACGGCGGCCAGGGGGGCGGCTTGCTGCTGGTGAGCATGGCCGAAACCGCCAGCAACAGGCTGCCCGCCACACGGGAGCTGCAGGTCGGCAGGTATGCCGTTGCGTGCGGGAGCTGGGACTGGCCTACTGCACAGGCGGACGGGGCTGCGAGTGCAGCGGGCAGGCATTCAGCGAGGGCACAAGTGGAGGCCAGATGTGGCTAGCCAGTGCAGCGCGCAGTCACGTTCCCCTTGTCGGCACAGGGGCATGGCGTCATCTCAGTCAGTTTACATGGCAAATCGGATTGGGATGTTGTTGCGGTTCGGTTCATGGTCAGGTGTGAAATGAAACGACGCATACGACGAGCGTAGGCGCGAAAGTGAGGTGTCGTTGTAGGACCCAGCTCCAGAGGTAGTCGAAGGGGGGATGTCTCTGAATGTTGGTTCGGCGGCAACCACCACCGTAGCCCCATCCCGCGTAGTCCTCCACCACGACGCGCTTCGCCACGTGATTCTCTGCCCAAACGAGCCCCCCTCGTCGCGTCCCCCTAGGTTTGTGAATTCGCTGGCCTCTGGCGCTGCCGGCTACGAGATGCTGGACGACCTGGTGGGGACTGTGCAGAGCTGCCTGGACGAAGCGCTGGGCCCGCAGGTGGGGCTGGATCCCGTGATGGGTATTCCAGTTGATTGGCCTCTGGCATGCCGTAATGCTGCATTCTGGCCAAGCATGAAGCCAGCCAGCCCCGCCTAGCCCTTCGGGGCCAAGGCCTGCGCTTTGCAGCGGCCGGTCTCAGGCAAGGGCCCTCGTGCACTCCGGACTTGGTATCAGCTCCTGCGCTGCGCATGGCGGTATGGGTCACCATCTATCTTACACTGGTTCGCCCAGCTGCTAAAGATCCCTGAAGCAGGTTGCAAGCTGCACTCGTACGCAACTGAGCGAAGGCCTCCCGTTGCTGTCGGTAACCGTCCGCACGTCCGTAGGAATCGGCTTCAGCGGCCAAGCCCCGCACCGCTGAGGCGGCCACGAGCCAGGAGTCGGAGCGGGAGCCGCAGCGGGGCCAGGAGCGGCGACGCCGGGACGAGGAGGAGGAGGAGGAGCGGGAGCGTGTGTTGCGAGACGAGCGCTATCGCCCAGGGTTCCCCGGAGGGCCGACCCATGGGCCACCTGGTTGGGGCCCGGCCGGGATCGGAGACGATGACCTCATGCCAGGTGGGCATTGGAGCGTATCAGGCCATGAAAGGGAATTGCTTCTCAAAACTTGTCCGGCATGACTCGCCATATTAGACATGTCTTTCGCCATCCACCATGCCTCCCCGCAAACTCTCGTCCGGCGCCGATTTGCAGGTGCACTGCCGCGGCCGCCTGGTCTGGGCGGCCTGGGCGGGGTGCCGTTGGGCCCACGCGGCATGGGCGGCGGCATGCATGTCGGCCCGACCAACCCTATCTTTGCAGGTGGTTAACCGGTATCGCGTGACCCGCGCTCGGAGGCCCAAAGGGTCATGTCACGCCGCTAGCCGCGTGCCGGCTGCCCGTAAACCGGTTGGCAAAGCAAAGCAGATTTTAAAGGTAGCACTCTTCGCTGAGGTGCACGCTGCTTGTCAATACTTATGTCGTCCTTGCCAGTGGTACAGCGGGTTAGGGTTTCGCACCGTCCAGGCTCTCCTCGTCTATCGCCGAGCGTGGCCGCCTCATCAGCATGCCATCCCCGCGGCCCCTCGCCCATCCTGTCACTTGCCTACCTGCAGACCGCCTGCGCCACCCACGCGGCGGCCCCGGCATGGGTGGCCCCGGCATGGGCCCGGGCGGTGGCGTGCCGGGCATGCGTTGGGACCCCATCAACCCCGAGGGCCTCCAGGGCTGGAACCCGGATGACTTCACGCGAGATGGCAGGTGGGCTCGCGGGTTGGTCGGTGCGCACGTAATAGGGGAGGCAGGGCAGGAAACGGGATGATGGGACAGGGTTGCAGGGGGCAGCTGTAGAAACAATATGGTTGCGCGAATCCGCTGTGCGATTCAAAACGCGACATGCTGCGTTCCCAGGGACAAATATGGTAGCGCATCGCTCGCTTTGGGTGCAGGATACTTGGAGCCACTCCGAAACCGCAGAACGACGGTAGCTGGCCCTAAGCCTCGTCAGTCCCCCAGGCGCTCACCGCCGCATCCTGACACTTCCCAACACCACTGCCGCACCTCTCCTCCTCCGTGGCCGTTGCTTTGGCGACCCTCCCACGGGCGCAGTGCGCAAGTTGCGCCCGCTACGGGTCACTTGCGGCGACCGTTGCGGATTTTCCGCTGCTTGTGTGCCACTGCTTCTGCCGCAGTGCCCGCATGCACCTACAGCCCCAGGAAAGAGCCTGGTTAGCGCCTGTGTCATGGCGCAATTGGCATCGCGCTGGGTAGCATGTTACCAGCCATCCGTGGTACCCTGAAGATGCGGAGTCGTAATGACTGAGCGGTGCTGGCTGGCTGCCCGCTGTCGACGGTCGCCCCTGGCTCCCGCCTTCAGCTCAGCGAGCGAGGTTGCAGACTTGTCCGGTCACGCTCGCTTTTACCGGCCCTCCCTCCGCAGGGCCGTTCGTGATGAGGGCTTCAATGATATCGGCCGCCCGCCTCCGGGCCGCGGGCCCGACTGGGACCACATGTTCGGTTAGAGCCCGAGGGGCTCGGCCGCTGACGGACTGGCCTGCGCACATGCTCTCGGCCCTCCTGGAAACTTGTAGGGCCCGGGAAGTCGTGGGTGTCTAGCTGAGGCTGCCCTTGGCGAGGCGCGTCCCGAGGCGCTCCGCGACATGGCTAGTGCGCGGAGTGTACATGCAATCACGTGCTTGTTTTGAGGCCATGCGTAGGACGCGCATTGACGACTAGGGAGGAAAAACGTTGTCTGCTTAACCGTCTGTAGTTGTGGGCTCCTTCGGATGGCACGGTGGGGACTCTCCGCCATCCCAACTTGGCGCCATTCCAATCGGTAACGCGCGGAAGCGTCCGCAGGGAGAGTTCTGCGCCAAGGAAGACGGCGTAGTAGTGTTGGTCGTTTGGCAGTCGTGTTGCGTTGGATTTGAGGCGGGTTGCGTTGGATTTGAGGCCAGGTACGGTGGGAACCGCCTGGTTCTCACATTGAGTGAATGAACGTCGAGATCAGTCCCATGTCGGGCCCTTGAGCCAACTCGAGCATGTGCTGCAACTTGTTGGCCTTGTTGGCCTCGACTGCCCATTTGGGTGAGCCAGGCCAGGCCAACCCGCCTCCTTGACCTTGGAAGCCTGTGCTACTGTGCACATCATCCTTCACCACATATAAAACAGCTGACACGCCAGCACGCTCTGCACGTTCAAGCCCTGAGCCTCTCAGTGTGCCGTCTTCCGCGCCTTGGGCGCCCAGCTCGACCACTCAACTGGCCTGGCTCGGCCCTTACCCCGGCTGCCCTCATGCCCTGGCTTTAAACGTGCTACGTCCTGCACGGACGGTGGGGCTACGGATGGGGCTGCAGACCTCTCTGGTGGTGAGGGCTTTGACGGAGGGTTCATGGTTTTGACACCGACCTGCGTACCACTGTGCCACATGCGTACGAGCCGTACGTCATGTTACAGCCCGCCGCACATCCCTTACACTCTATTCCCGTTTCACATCATACAATCCCCTATGTAGCCCTGGATGCGCGGTTGAGTTGAGACGAAGGCCGATTCCCAAAATCCTCTTGTCGAACCCTACATGTCCTTGAACGTCAGATCCCCAGTCGTGCATACGAGATAGAGATGGGTAATCTAGCGTCGTGTTGGAGACGCTGGGTACCGCTTACCTCGTAAATGACCACCGCGTTATACTCAAGGCTGGAGTTCAAGCGCTCCACGAACGGCACAACGAACGGCAACGCACGAGGTTCGGCACGAATGCAGCGGAGTCCGCTACTTGCGGTGGCAATGGAGTTCTTGGGGAGAAAGGCCGTCAAGACCGTGGTCCTCATCTTGGTGTGGTGAGCAATGCGTGCAGCTGTTTCGGGTCTGCGCCACGCCACTGCCGACCACCCCAACCCCCGTTGCGCGCAGGTACGTGCTGAGCACTGGGCTATCACTCTTCAACAAGCAACTGGTCGGCAAGGATCATGGCCTGTTTGGCAAGGGTGCTTTCCCAGGTGTGCAAAGCAACTGCCAGATGCTGTGCCGTCGGACGCTCAACCCGAACTCCCTCTCGCTCCCCTCAGCCCCGCTGCTTATGTCAAGCGTACAATTCATATGCCAAACTTTGCTGGCTAAGCTCGTCTTCGCTCTGGGCATCGTGGAGCGGACCCACAGCAGGCGGATGCCTTGGTCGGACTATTTCCGCTTAGGTGGGCGGGTACTTGGGTAGCAGGGCGGGGAAAGGGGACAGCTTGCCATGCACGAATCTTGGTCGCCGTACATGACGCTGGGGGCGCTGGCGCCTGCTGCAGGCCTGTTGGTTGGGTTATTGCGCCTCCTGGGCAGGACCACACCAGCCTCAGAGTGGCCTGAAAGCCCCACCCACATGCTAACGCGTTCACACCTGTGCCAGTGGAAAAACTTCACTCATATGACAATATGCCGCTCCACAACCCTTGCTTGTACGACGGCGCACAGTGGTGCCCAATGGCGTGACCACTGGACTGGATATCGGGTTCAGCAACAAGAGCCTGGTGTTCATCAACCTTTCATTCTACACCGTCTGCAAATCGACAGTGCCCGTGTTCCTGCTGTTCTTCGCCTTCATATGGGGCATAGAAAAGTAGGTGCATGGCCTCGAGGACGGAGGTCTGCGCACCAGACGGTGCCCAACATGGTCCTCTCATGATGCACCCATGCCTCGTCCAACAAGGATTCCAGCGCCTGGGAGTACCCGAGCTGCAGGATGCTTGTGGCTGAAGAGCACCTCCACACCACACGTGAAGAAGCCCGCATGCTCGCACGGTCCGCCGGATACCCACATCTTCCCCTCCGCCCCCCTCCATTTGCGCCTCCTGTCGCACCTGGATACAGACCCTCAATGCACCTGGCCGCCGTGGTGCTGGTGATTGTGAGCGGACTTGTGCTGCTGGTGCGGGGCGAGACCAAGTTTGACCTGCTGGGCTTCGGGCTGGTCATGACGGCCAGCTGCCTCAGCGGTCTGCGCTTCACGCTGACGCAGGTGCTGTTGCATGGCCACCAATCGTCAGGTGGGCGGGCGGGACTGCGAGGACACGGGCTTCGTGGGAAGCCTCAGGATGGGGTTCGGGCACGGTGAGTCGTCAAGCTGTCTCCGCTCAGAGGGATACGGTAGGATGAGGAACTGTCGGGCGGCAAGGAGTAGGGCGAGTAAGGCGGGCTGCACTACCCGGTCGCAGACCCCAGCGCTGGCGCGCTGAGCTGTGCGGGCCTATCTCAGTGGCATTGCGCGCACAGGAGACGAACGGAGCAAGCATGCCACTTGACACGCCCCGGGGGTCTCGAGCGTGGGTGTTCCGTGGACTAATCAGACCGGCCAACCGTGCACTGCGTAGCGAATGATTGCGGCAATCGTCGCGGGTGGGCAGCAACTTGATGAGAGCTGCGCTGCAATGCGCCGCGCATAAACGCAAGCGGAGAGTCCAGGAGTTAGCCGAATCGCCACAGGACCCAAACGGGCGTGGCCAGTGGTTCATAGTCCATCACGGATGTGGGTGGCGGGCGGTGCACGGGTGCCCATCGCTCGCTCGCTTGAGCGACTGCTATCGCGCAGGCGGGCCGGTTCTGGGCCCGCTTCTGCCTTAGCTGTCCTCTCTCCCTCCTTTACCCGTCCCTCCCGGGCGGCGACCCCGGCGCTGCAGCTGCTCTGGGCGGGCCGCTGGAGGTGTTGGAGCTGCTGACCCCAGTGATGAGCATTACGGTGCTCATCTTCAGCCTGGGCTGGGAGGAGCTGTGGGACGTGCTGCCCGGCTCGCCCTACTTTGACGGGCTGGAGCACATACTCTTGACGCTGCTGGTGGTGGCAACGGGCGCGGTACTTGCGTTCCTCATGGTGTGGACCGAGTATCAGGTGCGCGGGTGGGTGACTGGGGACCCGGGGCAAGGGGTTGGGCCTGGCTGGGGCCCGACTTGCCTGCATGGCGGGCGCGGCGTTGGTTCAGGGGTGCAGGGCTTCGAGCCGGCACGGTATCTGGAGGGATGGAGGTTTGAAAACTAAACGAAGCCTGCGGATGCGGTCTCATGGGACGGCATGTGCCTTACCCGTTACTGCGCGCGGTCTGCAAACGTGCATGTACACCCCACCTGAGACGTCAGCAGTAAACCTGGGAATGCCATGGCTTCTGCGCCGTGTAGGTGATCAAGGAGACGTCATCGCTCACCTTCATGATTGCCGGAACGATCAAGGAGGTTGTAACAGGTGAGGTGCAGTAAAGGGTTCCGGCAGGGACTGGCCGCATGGAGGCGCAGGAGCTGAGGCACGGTTTGCATGTTCTAGTGGAAGTACTTGGGGGCTCGGCCGGGCAGGCCGAAGCGCTGCCGTCGACTTGGCCATCTGATGATCCGTGGCGCAAGCGACTCAGGCCTGCGCCTCCGCACGTGCCTCCAGACCTTCCCCGACTTTCCTCTTGCCTCTCCCAGCAATTCATCTGCCACCTGCCCTCCACTACGTTCAGTGCTAGCGGCCGTCATCGTGATGGGCGACGAGCTGACGTTTGTAAACGTGATGGGCCTGGCGATTGTCATCGGGGGAGTGCTGCTCTTCAACCACTACAAGTACAAGTAGGGCTGCACGGGGGTCGACGGGGCCCAAGGGCGCGCAGCGCGCCGGACTAAGCGTGTGCGGCGTGGCTAGGGCCGCCTGGGGGGAGTATTCAGTCCGTGGGCAAAAGCCGCCGGGGGGTGTCGTTCCGGCCTGGCTCAGGGCCAAGTAAGGGGGCCAGCTGCACCAACCCGCCGTCGCCTCATCCCGCACACAGTAGGTGAATCTTGCATCCTGAGTGCGCTTGTCGCCACGGGTGTTTGGCGGGTCTTATGAGGTACATTGTGTACTGCTGTGCTGCAAGCTTTCTTGCCCGCCTCGCCTCGCTACCTTGTCGCGGTCAGCACCCCAGCACTCCCTGGCCTCCCAACGCCATTTTTTCGTGCCCATCTGACCACAGGAAGCTTAGACAGCAGGTGGAGCCGCAATACGTGGCCCTGGACACAGCAGGCAAGGACGACGAGGACGCGGCGCGGCAGCCCCGGCCGTACATCGGTCGCAAAGGGCACAGCGAGGGTGGCACTGATGGGGCGGACGCGCTCTCGCCCGTGTCGGCCGCTGCCGTTGCGGCGGCATCCACGGGCTTCAGCGGCCCGTCGGCAGCGGCGGGGCAGGCGCATCAGGGTGGCGCGCGGCAGAGGCCGGCGGGCCTGGAGATGGTCCCTCTGGTGACACCAGGAGTAGTGGGGTGGCAAATTACGCCGGAGGCGGCGCGCACGCTTCAGTCGGGCAGCGGAAGCGGGAATTCCGCTGACATAGAGGATGTGGTGGTGGGCGTGGGCTACGCCGGGGACACGCCCGCGGTGGCGGTGGCGTTGTCGGGCGCGGGCATCAGCGGGCCTCCACGGAGTTGGGCGAGGCCGGTGCGGACGCGCCCTGGAAGCGAGTCGGAGTCATTGCTGCCCTCGGGGACAGATGCGCAGGCGCCGACGCGGTAGTCGGGGAGACCTTTGGGCTCGACAGACATGTAGCTACCTGTTCCGTGTTCGGCTCTGTTGCGTAGTGATGTAGGACAGTAACAGGACTGAAGCCGGACTCGAGTTTGCCTCCTTGGGCGATTATTATGCTGGGTTAGCGATGGCCGCGTTCCGCCCTGTGACACGGCCTGTCTGCTTTCGTCGTGGCTCCGAGTTCGGGGTCTTGACCCGTGCGCTTCCAATAAGCACGGTGGGGTGAAGAGCCGTCGGCCAGGGTTGGGCTTACCGCCAACAGGCCAGGAGTAAACGTGAGCACAAAGGGTTGGGCTTACCGCCTACAGGCCAGGAGTAGACGTGAGCACGAAGGCGTCGAGGCCTTACCTACTGGCTTCTGTGCATATGGCAGCGTGTAATAGGTGGCCCCTGTGCAGCTCTGGGTGCAAGGCATTCTTTCTGCAGTTAACCAATGTAGTGGCATCCATCGCGCATTGTACGCCTTGGATAAGTGGTTGGCTCGCGGGCATACGGTACATCGTGACGTTGCCGCTTGTATCTCGCCCTGCTGGCTTAGGTGACGGACGCATCAAGGGCGTGCAGGAACGGCTGGGCTGCTGAGAGCGCTTTGTTGCCGTGACGTGGCGCGCGTGCTTTGGGGCAATGCGTGAGCGCTGAGCAGGTTGGCCACGTGCTGCCTATCGCATGTCTTGCCTGGATTGCAGCTGCGAAGCGAGGCGCCTTTGCGTCGGCCCCACACGTTCGTGGCAGGCTGCGGGGCCATCTGCCATCTCATATGCATCGGATTGCGAAGACGGACCGGTCGAGCATGGGTGCAGGCGCGGATCGCTGATCGCCCACTCGACCAGCTGCTTCAAGGACTCGGCAAATGGTTCCTGTTACACTTGGCCGCGAAACGGCCTTCGGTCTGGAGGTACCTCTGCACGTGCATCTGCAGGCGAGTGTGGATTCGCCGCGGCCCGTTGTGGCCAAGCCTGCCTCCAAAACTCAAACCTTTCCGGGCAAGGGCTGTACATAGCCGTAGCAAGCAAGCCTATTGTACAAAAACTGGAGTGCAGCATGCGCAGGGCAGCGCATACATGCCGTTGCGTGTGCGGGACATAGTTCCACGAGGCTTCATGGGCAAACATGGCGCTTGCTGCCCGTTGCAGAGAGTAGTTTACGGCATATTGTTAGTGGGGTCTACCATTCTGCCGCAGATTCTTGCAATGTACGCCTTGCTAACACATCGTGCCGTGCCCTCACCCGTTCGCGGCCGCAGCCACGCCACATGCGCTCCTAAGGAGCGGCGCCAGGTAGTCCGTCCACTTATCCTCGCCGCATGCGTACCATTGAGCCGCGCTGACAACCACCGCCGCCACACCGCGCACCGGCTGCTGCCCCGGACCCAGACCCGGGCACACGCCCACCTCCAGGACCGCAGCACCGGCACCAGCTGCCGCAGGGTCCTCCCGCCGACGCCCTGTGTGCGCACAGCCGTAGCTCTGCAGCTGCCCCTGCAGGCTCTCAATGACCCACGGGTCTGCTTCAGGGCCACCGACGCGCCCCAGGATGCACCCGTACCCTGCCGCGTTGGCAGCGCCATCTCTCGGTGGCATTCCATCCCCTCGCGCCGCCACGTCCACGATCTCATCGGTCCTTGTTCCCCCCGCCCCTTGCAGTCCGAGCGCATCGCACAGCAGCCGATCCCGCAGCACGGTGGCGCCCAGCCGCCGCAGCCGCCCGGGAAGCGGGGCCGGCCCGTCCGCTGGCCCCTTGCCCCCAGCCCCGCCTGTACCAGCTCGCACTGTCGGCTGGGAGCCAGAGGGCGGCCCCGCGCCTGCCCCCAGCTCTTTCGCAAAGTGTAGCGGCCCGTCCACTTGGATCAGAACCAGCCAATTGCCGTACCGGACGAGCAGATCCACGCGGAGCATGCGGTCTGGGCTGAGCGCCTCCTCCGCCACGCCGCCCACCAGCCAGGAGCAGCCGCCGCCCCGGCCGGCTCCGCCGCCGTCCGTGGTGGCTGCCCCGCCAGCTGCTGCGGCTGGCCCCGTACCGGCGGCCGCGGCGGTTCGGAGCGCGGAGGCGACCGCCGCGTGGAGCGCCGAGCCGCATGTGGCGGTGGTCACCTGGTACCAGGCGTCCCGGGCCGCGCAGAAGAGCGCAGGGCTGCTCGCCAGCGGGCCGAAGGCGATAAGATGCTCACAGCCATCGCCTTTCCAGTCCCCTGCTCCCTTCCCGCCCCCGCAAGCCGCAGACGTGTAGCGCTCGTGCCCCGCCAGCAGCTCGCCAGCTCCGTCACGCGTGCCAGCCCGCTGCCCCGGCCGGGCCGCGTACGCGCTGCTGTCCCCGGCGGCCAGGGCTTCCGCGGCGCGCCCCGCCTCCGCCTCCGCCTGGCGCATCGCAGCCGCTGCCAGGCGCGCAACGCTCTGGGCGTGAGCCGCCCCCGCCCCCGCCTCCGCCTCCTGTCCCTCCTGACCCGCGCGGGCCGCCGCCTCTGCCGCCAGACACGCCACGTAGTTGGCGAGGTACAGCTGTGACAAGCCGTACTCGTGATACGACGACGAGCCGACTGCTGCAGATTGCTGGAAGCCCCCGGGACCGACCCACGGATCGCGAGCAGCAAACCCAGCGTCGCCCGCTTCGCCGCCATCGCCACTGTCGTCGCCAAACGCCCCCTCCACGCCTCCAGCGTCGCTGCTCCCTTTGGGCCCCATGGCTGCCGCGACCTCAAGGCGGCTGCCTTCCACGTCCTCTGCCAAGGACCGGCCACCAGGTGGGGGCCTGGCTGCGTGCGCCGCAGCAGCCGCAGTGAGCAGGCTGTGCAGCGTGGGGCTGGCGGGATCCAGCACGGCCACCGCCCAGGACAAGAGTGCAAGGTCTCCCGGGGGCGGCGCAGGGGGCGCCAGCGGGCAGGAGGCCACCGCCGCCGCCCCAACGCCAGGTCCCGGCCCGCTGGCAGCGGCCTCGGCCGGTGTCATCGCAGGCGGTAGGGCGCTGGAGGGACTAACGCCCACTTGGGTGGAGACCGCGCCGTCCCCGTCGTGCGTCACAGGCAGGGCCAGGTACCGGTCGATCGCGGACAGGAGAGCCTGGGCGGAATGAGCGGCGTTGTGGCCGGGTCCCGGCATGCAGCAACAGGGAGTAACATAATTGCGAGCGCTCACTAACCCCCAACCTTACCCCACCCATCGTCACACAGCCCCGACCATACACCCTCGCCCCACTGCCCAGTCCCAGTCACCTCCCCGCCCAGCCTCCGCCAACCTGCAGCAGCTCCGGGTGGGAGGCCGCCAGGTGCGGCATCAGCACCGCCGCTGAGTACGCCAGCTGGCACAGCTCGGGGCCGCGCAGCAGGCACCCAGCCCGCTGATGGCGTTCAGCCTCGCCACCGGCAGAGCCGCCGCCGGCCGCGCCCGCGCTGCCCTTCTCGACGCCAGCCTCCGCAGCCTCTGCTGGCGCCGCCGCGCCTGCCGCCGCGGCCGCCTGCTGCTGCCCCTCCATCGCAATCGCTGCCCCCAGGAGTGCCGCAGTCAGCTGGTCGTGTGCGACCCCCATCGACGCGTACGACCACGCAAGCATGGACAGAGCCTGGAGGTTCGCATCGAAAAGGCAGGCAGGCGGTCGGGCAGGCAGGCGGTGGGGCAGCGGAATAAAAAGTGTGGGCCAGGGTCGCAACTTACAGGCGTTGGGGTCGTTTCCAATCCGCGCAGTCCTCATGGCCCATCATCGGCCCCGCTCATCCCGACTGGCCGCGCCCAGCCAAACACCCCCACCAGGACACCTGTGCGCGCCGCCCGCCGCATTGCAACAGCCGCTCCGCAAGGGCTGCCCATGCCGCAGGGGCTGCTGCGCCCGCGGAGGCACCTGCACCCACGCCTGCTCCCGCGCCTGCTCCCACGCCGGCGGTCAGGACGTCCGCGATCCGGGCCATGTCGGGCGGGTCGCAGTGCCCCGCGGTCGCGAGGGCCCACGTGCACGAGGCCAGGGACTGCAGGTCCACGAAGTGCGACCTGGACGAGGTTGGGGTTGACGACACAGGTAACCGGGTCGGAACACGCGACGCCCAATCTTCATTAGGGTCGATATGGGGGTTGGGGGGAGAGGACAGACAGGACAAGGGCAGGAAAATACTCTCCTTCTGGATCCCGGAGGTGAGCCAGGTATGCAGTTACAATGACAATAGTCACAAAGAAACGTATCCACACATGAGGTGCAACGACTATCCACCTTCGCGCCAGCTCCGCCGATGCCGCCGAGAAGAGGCGCGGAGCCGGGACGCCCATCCGCGCGTACGCCAGCAGCAGGTTGGACAGCGCCTACGGCAGCGGTGGGGGCGGCGGCGGGGTGGCGGGGTTCGGGGCCCGGCGCGCGCCACACGGCACTGGTCCACGGGTCGGTCCGTTGTGGAAGAATCTCCACAGCCGGGCAAGCCCCTTTGCTATATGGAGGATTACAAGAACGCACACGAGCCACCGTTCAACGCAGCGTTGTGCAGAACGACCCAGACCGAAACCCAAGCGCCTCAAACCACACGGTTACCAGCGACACCCACAGTAACAGACGGTGACAAGCGCGCGAGTGCAACAGCGATCTGGGACTGCAAGGGAGGTCTCAGGCCCTCAACCACCATCACACTTGCGAAGGCAGCCTAGAGACCCCCGTCTGCCGAGCCCTGCTCAGACCGGCTTGGCAGAGACACCCCCCGAAGAGGCGCCAGTCCTGAAACTTGCCGTCTCCGCGGCTTGCTCGGCTCTAGCGTGGGCAAACCGGCCTGCTGCCTGCGCTACGGCCACTGGCTACCCGCCTAGGAACACCAGCTAAGAAAGCAGGGCGCAAGGGAGCACCCACTCCAAACGCAAGGGCCTCGGCTCCAGGGATGAGTCACACAGCGTGCCGACTCCTGGTCCGGGCAAGCACGCTTGGCTTGGGTTTTGGCTGGGAGTCGGCACGCTGTGCCAAGCGTGCTTGCCCGGACCAGAAGGGCAGCTCGCCTTCTCCTTCAAACCGCACTTGAAGGTTCAATATTCCCCACCCCCCAGCAGCTGAGCTCCATGGCACGTCGCATCGGCCCGCTTTTGGGCACCAGTTCGCAGAACATACCGTACGCCGTCCTGCGACCGTAGGCCGTCCCGCGCCGCCACCACCCCCACCTGGTCGTCAAACAGCTCCAGCCGGGTTGCCGCTGGCGCCGCCGCCGCCAGCAGCAGCTGCTCCGCGGGCCGGTAGCGCAGGCTGGACAGCGCCCACAAGCAGGTGGTGAGCGCACGAGGGTCGCTGGCGGCCAGGGACTGAACCTGTGGGGAGGGGACCCGCCGGGGCGGGGCGGGGGGGGGTGAAGGCGGAGGTGCTGGCTAGCTGCCCGAGACCGGGCATGGCCGTCGAATGTCCGATGTGGGCAGGGTTGGGCAGGTACGGGCCCATTGGGAGGAGGACCGCCGGCAGCCTCCTCCCGAGTTGCACGACAACGCTGCTGCTGTTTCCGCGCGGTAGCTTCACAAAATAATTACACCCTCAGCAATGGGCACACGAGCACTCGCACCACGCGCGGCTGGTCCTGCGATGTGATGCTAGCTCGTGCCCGTCAGCGACCTAGGCCGCCTCGCACTGTCCGCCCCTCCCCCTCTCTGCCGCGCACCTGCGGCCCCAGCGTCTGAACCGCCGCCGCCAGCAGCTCGGGGTGTCGGAAGCCCAACCGGGCCGCGCCCCACAGGACATTCGCGGCGGCCCGCGGGCTCATGCCTTCCTCCCGGCTGCCCCTGCCCCTGCCCCTGCTGCCGGCCCGGCCCCCGCCCCTGCTGCCGTCTCCGCCGCGGTCCGATCCCGACCGAAACTGTCGGGCTGTGGCGGCAGCAAGGCCCTCCAGCAAACCGGCTGGCAGCGCTGCCGCGGTAGCCGACGACGCCGGAGCTGCAGCCCGGACAGGGGACACGGGCCCGCCCGCCAGGGTGGCGAGCGACCACCAAGTGCTGGCCGCATCCTGCGCATTGAACGAGCCCAGACGTGGAACGCAGGCCGCAGCCAGCGCCAGCGCCGGCGCCCACAGCGGCTGCCGGCTGCCAGCGAAGGGTGCTCCTCGGAAGAGCAGAGCCGCGCCATAGAGGGCGTTGCACAGCGTTTGGTTTGAGGCGTCGCGGAGAGCCTCCGGAGCCGTCAGCGCGCGCAGTAGCGGGGGCGCGTGGCGGTAGCATGCAGGCGTGGAGAGCTTCCCCAGAGCCCATACCACGCCGCCCAAATCGCGGCTTGTGGCGTGGAGGCCCTCGGAAGTCACGGCGCGGAAGTTGGAGCTAAGGTGGTCTGCAGCCTTATCCAGGCCCTCGAAGTTGCCACCGCCACCTAGCTGCAATTTCGCAAGCTGTCGCAGGGATGCTGACAGGCCTGAAGCGTTGGACGGCTGCAATGGCTGCCGCGCACCGGCGAACATTGGCTGGTATCGCTCTGATACTGGGCGACCTACGCATTGCAGATGTGGCGTGGTAAAAGCATACCGACGGCAATGGGACAACAGGGACGGCGTGACGAGTCGAGGGCGAGTCCGTTTGGGGTAGCATTTGCAAGTTGCGTTTGGACCACACAGCTGAAGTCGCATGCCTGACGAGCCAAGATACAGCTTTCAGGAAATAGAAGCAGAAGGAGCCGTACCCTCCCAGGTGTGCCCGGGGTGAGCCGTACCCCACGGGGTATGCCTCGGCGGTCGCGAGGAAAGAAGGCGCCCAACTGCAGGCGCATGCAATTGAAACCCTGAAATCCAAGCATGCATGTGGCCCATGTCTGCGTGCCAGCAAAGGTCGCCATGCACCACCTGCGAATGTGCCGAGTGTGATACCCCGTGCCCTCAAGGCCCTCAATACAAGTGGGTTGCACCCACGGCCTGACCTGCCTGACCGCTTTCGTTATTTCCTGACACAGCTCTCCGGCCTCGTGAGTGCCGCCTTTAACTAACATCCCTCCTCACAAACACGTACACCGGCTATCCTCCTCCTCCACCTCGACGCGAACGCGGCTCCTGCACTACCGGTTCTGCTGTCTGGAGGGCAGCCCAGCCCAGCCCAGCCCAGCCCAGCCCAGCCCAGCCCAGCCCAGCCCAGCCCAGCCCAGCCCAGCCCAGCCCAGCCCAGCCCAGCCCAGCCCAGCCCAGCCAGCCAGCCAGCCAGCCAGCCAGCCAGCCAGCCAGCCAGCCAGCCAGCCAGCCAGCCAGCCCAGCC
>LSYV01000007.1:3128693-3149538 GCA_001584585.1 Gonium pectorale | reverse complement strand
AGCCCAGCCCAGCCCAGCCCAGCCCAGCCCAGCCCAGCCCAGCCCAGCCCAGCCCAGCCCAGCCCAGCCCAGCCCAGCCCAGCCCAGCCCAGCCCAGCCCAGCCCAGCCCAGCCCAGCCCAGCCCAGCCCAGCCCAGCCCAGCCCAGCCCAGCCCAGCCCAGCCCAGCCCAGCCCAGCCCAGCCCAGCCAGCCGTTTGGCCCCTCGGCACAGCCCCGCTCACGCCCTCAACAAAGCATTCCTACGTTCATAGACAGAGAACAGAAAGGCACCCAACTTGCGCGGATCAGACCTGCTCATGAAGCTAATCATCATGTCTCCCCCGTCAGCATCGTCCTCGAAGCTCAGACCGCAAGCACTCCTCAACTCATCGTAGGCACAACATTCGGACACAACGTGCTTCTCATCCTCGACCTGGCCGCACTGGCACACACGACAGC
Organism: Gonium pectorale; assembly: GCA_001584585.1. Taxonomy (NCBI): domain Eukaryota; kingdom Viridiplantae; phylum Chlorophyta; class Chlorophyceae; order Chlamydomonadales; family Volvocaceae; genus Gonium; species Gonium pectorale. The sequence goes on along the minus strand of LSYV01000007.1, from coordinate 3,149,099 downwards.
AACGCGCCGCCCATGCCCGCCCATGCGAACGATACATCTCCAAAGGCCAGGCACACGTCCTAAACCGCATCAGCGCATGCACGTGACCTAGCGGCAACTGCAAACCCTGGTACCGCACAGGGCAATGTTCTGCACCCGTAGGCGCACCCATCCATCCCTGGTAAACACAAAGCGACAGGCCACCCCTCTCATACCCTCGCGGCTCCACACGTTCACCACCCTCAAAGGGCTTCCAGGCCTCGCTAAGCCTCTGCTCGAAAGCCTTCATAACTTGCCGCACATCAACCAGTTGCTCGCTCTGCGGTGTGTCCGCCTTCCACTCATAACCCAAAGCACCCAGCACAAGCAGCATCTTTGCAACCCGTAGGTCCGAGAACCGAAACCCAGACTCCTGCGCAAGCTGCAAATCATACCGGAACACATCATAATACGCCACCCCGAGGGCTTGCTTCGCCCCTTCACCAAGCGGTTCCAGAACAGGCAAGCAGTGCTCAGCCAAAAGTGCTGCATGGGCCAGCGCCGAAGCTCCCGAAAAACGCACATACGAGGAGCCGTTTTAGACCCCACACACCGCTTCAAGAAAGCCCACTGAAGCTGGACTGCAGGGTCCTTCATGGCACATTCAAACAAAGGCGTTTTAAACCTTCGCACAAGCGGATGACTTGTAGAAATGCCAAGTAGCTTTACCAACATGTCCGGTCCCCAAATCTCACACCCATACGACAGCACTGCTCGCACCTGAGTATCAAAGCACTGCGCGCGCACCGCTGGTGCCCAAACAGAACACGCATCCAGGCGCTTGAGAAGAGTGAAGAATGCCCTTCTTCCCGCCTCGCAAAGCTCCGACACACAACTCACAAAAGGCTGCCCCGGCCCGTAGTAGATCCCAAGGTACCTTGCCCGCTGTACCCGCGGTACCGAGGTGTACTCCTCAAAGCACGCCATCGGCGAATGCCGCTTCAACTCCGTTCCCAGGCACACGAACCATCCGCGTCCACAGTCTGCTTGCGCCCCCTGAAAGCGTGAAACGGTCCCATCTCCACGGGCGGGGCCCCTCGTCGCGCACCCCTCCCCCCCCACCCTGTCGATAACCCAACCCTCGCTCCCGACACTCCGGGCACCACCACTTGCCGCGCGGTGACTGGGCAAGTGGCGGCGTCAAACACTGCGTGTGCCACCCCTCAAGCTCGCATTGTTGTGCGGGACGAACGTCACATGTGCGGGACGAACGTCACATGTCTTGCTGTGTCCCGGCCGCCCTACTGGAAACGTCGCGTCTTCGGGTGTGTTGAAATGGAACAACGCATAGGACGAGCGTAAGCGCGAAAGTGATGGTGTTGTTGTAGGACTCCCTCTTTCTATGCAGGTTTCTCTCTTTTAGGACCCAGCTCCAGAGGCAGTCGAAGGGGAGATGTCCCTGCATGTGAGTTAGGGTGAGTTCGACGGCGACCACCACCGTAGCCCCTGATGCGGCCCAGAATTCTCGGGTGTGTATGGCCGTAGAGGCGGGCTCCCTCTCTTGTCTGCAGGTTTCTCTATATTCTATGCCCTGTTGCCCTCTCCTACTCTGCCGAGAACGTGGGCTCCGCCCTACTATTGTAGTGGACCGACATCATTACCTCTTAGACCGACATGCCCTTTATCACATCAGACACCGAAAGCCGTGCGGTGGACTGTGCCGATCCCGCTTCACCGACGGACCGCGCAAGCGCTGCAACTAAAAAGGCGTCGTTGAGCCTTCACGCAGCTCGCACTCAGGAGCGTGACACTGGGTGACATGATGCCTGTTGCGGCGCCGAAACGCATGCTCCCCAAACCCGAATAAGTCAGAGCCCCACGTCCGACCGGAAGCGACACGCTCAAGTGCCTGTCCCACCGATAAGACTGCTGAGGAATCAATCCCATCCACCCTGGCCCCAAGAGAGCCTGCCTGGAAACCTAGTGCTGTCAGACTGCCTGGAAGAGGGCACAGCCAGTGGAGTTTGGGCACGGGCAGCGCAGCTTCTTAGCCCTAGCTCAACCCCTTCCCAACCCATTCGGTTATGCATACGGGGACATGGCCACTAAGACACACCACTAAGACACCGGACGCCGGTTGTAGCCAGGCTACGCAACCCTCAAAGCTTTCGCAGACGCTGCAGGCGTGCGATCCAGCTGAAGGACCGTTGGCCATCTGACGCCTGACGCAACTTTGGCTCGTTACGCTCCCAGCACTGTCGGGGGGATCAATAAAAACCTGCAGCTACCGACACGACACAGCCTGCAGCACCTGCGCTCGCTACATACGTGTACGGTGTACGGATAGCAAGCTTGCAGTCTTGTGACGCTGCGCACACAAGCTAGCACTATATTGAATTTGAGACACCGTCCTACCCTGCATACTTATGCAGCCAGACGGCACTGAGACTCCAGACCTCTAAATTTGAATCAGCTGTCTTTGGCCTGGCCCTCGACTGGCGCACCAGTATTTACGAGGCCATCACAATATGTGAGTCGACGTACAGGACGCGCTGGTGCAACTTTTGCGCAAAGGACGCCAATGCTACATACCTTACCGCAAGTCGTGCTCGCACATTATCTGCCATGCCTCTGCTCGGCTGTAATGCTTGCAGATCAGCTGACGCCGACCGATAGCTGTTTTGAGCGCGGCTGACCGCGTGAGGTCGAATGGGGCCCAGCAAGCCAAGCTTGCTGACCTGGTCCCTAGTTTTGGCAGTTCTCGCAGCGGTGCTTTGTCGAGGTTTGGCGGAGGATACGCAGGATGCGCCCCCACCACCCAACTTTGACCCCAATGACTCGACCGAATACCCTGCCGAGTACCTGTTTGGCTTCCCGTTCTGCAAGTGTGTGGACTATCGATGCTCAACATCTCCTTATAAGATGACAGTGGCATCAAACGACCTCCTGTCCAACGGCAACGCGCGGGTCTGCTTCCAGTTCCAGGATGTTGGCTGCGCCACGGGGAACCCCTGCTGCAACAGCCTGTTGCAGATGCTCGGCAAGGTCGAAATCATGGCCGGTGAGGGAGATTCTGAGCGAGAATCAGGGTCTTGTGTGTGTGGGGGGGTGGGGGGATGGGAGTGGGGGGAAGACGCTCACAAGGCATGGGTTTTCCAGGCGCCGGGTAGCCAACCGCATGGTAACGGTCTTTGCTCAGATCGGGACCGGCTCCCCTCTAAGTCGGCATATGCTACTCATGCTTTGCGTATTGTTTGGTGAGGGGTTCGCACACGCAAAGCCCCGCGGCGGGCGAGCTCTTTTTTCTCTTGCAAACTGTTGCACATATACCGTTTCTTTTCCCTTGCCTCCAGACAAAATGTGCAACAAGACAGTGGTCGCCTCGACGTTTGGCAACGTTACCAAGATGGGCTCAACGTTCTTTGACGCGGAGAATACCGTTGGGAAAATCCGCATCACAAACATCCTAGCTACGCGGAAAATGGTGCAGAATAGTCTTCTGTGCCTCACGATGAAGGCCCCATGCAACAACTTTGACGTCTTCTTCCAGACTGCCAAGCTAGGCGCGCCAGGGTTGTTCCAATACGCACACTTTAACCAAAAGCACGACTGTTGCCCGGTCTGCGTCTGGGCGCCATCGCCACCGCCGCCACAGGGACCAGTTGTGTACCATTCCCCGCCTCCATCGCCTCCTCCTCCGCCGCCTCCACCGCCGCCGCCACCCCCTCCGCCGCCGCCACTGCCACCGCCGCCACCCCCACCGCCACCCCCTCCTCCTCCTCCTCCGCCTCCACCGTCGCCGCCACCTCCGCCACCGCCGCCGCCGCCGCCCCCGCCTCCTCCACCGCCGCCACCTCTGCCGCCTCCACCGCCACCACCGCCACCGCCTCCTCCACCACCACCGCCTCCTCCTTCGCCCCTCCTCCCCACCGCCGCCACCTCCACCGCCGCCACCTCCACCGCCGCCTCCCCTGCCGCCTCCACCTCCACCACCTCCACCGCCGCCGCCACCGCCGCCGCCGCCGCCACCCTTCCCCGCAATGCCTGCGGTCAGGCCCTGCGATTGCCTGAGCCCGTTGGTCAACAAGAACAGCCGATGGAGCCTCACATTCACAAAGGTAGAGGAGCGCAGTCGCAACAACATCTTCTTCTTCCGCGTACACCTTAACGAGGGAACCGAATGCAAAGCCGTCAGCTACCGAAACGGCAGCTGCTGCGAGGCATCTTTCGATGGCATCTCGTTGCCAATCCTGTCTCAATACAAAGACGCGATCCTGGAGGCCGCTTTCCAGAGGGGAGACCAAGCGCTCGTTTCCACCCTCTTCACCTCGTACGACAACAGCGTGCGTGTGCAGCTGAAGGACCCGCTCTACACCAACAGCATCGAAGCCGGCTCGTTTGTGACACTCACTGTTACTGTGGATAAGGACAAGTGGGCATCAGTCAACACGCTCCCCTGCCCTCCCTCCAAGTGGGCTGCATCCGACAGTGCCTGCGACTATTGGCTGCATGGACTGCAATCTACGCCTGGCAATCCGAGGGTACTTCTGGTGCGTATGGCTCAGATAGGGTGCAAGGTGTAGAAAGCGCCCCACACGTCGACGAAGTTGGACCTCATTGCCAGGGGCTAACACGAGCCAGTAGGGATTGCCTTTTATATATATGCACAGGCTTACACTATCAACGCTAAATGCATTCCCCTCTATTCAAATCTGACGCTTGACCTGACTGAGCCATTCTGCCGACCTGCGATCCCTGCAGGATGACCCCGAGGAGATTCCGGCATGCTGCCCGGAGGGCGTCGTTAGCTTCTGCCCACCGCAGCCTGGCAGCTGCATCTCAGACCTGGCCGCCAGCCCATACAACCTGACGTATACATCCCGCGCGCTTTCTGGCTCCAACACCATCTTCACATTCACCATTCAACACCGTAGCCTGCGCTCGTCGTGCTCGGCCATGTCGGTTGATAACTTGCTTCTGTACGTTGCCAAGCCTTTCGCCACGAACAGCATCAGCGCCTCCCTGGGTGGAGGGGCTGGGATCGGCCTCCGCGTCCGAACCGGTTCATTGGGCCCGTACTCTTACCTTAACATATCAATGTCGTCGTATGCCTCGGTGCAACCTAACCAAATCAAGGTTACAGTTCCGGGCGACGTGGCTCTCTCTGACCTCTGCGTCACTCCTTCGACCGGCGGGTCACGTGTATGCAACTACGTGTTACAGGGATCTCAGTCCATCAGCGGCGCTGACAGACGGCAGGCGTGCTGCCCTGAGGGCAAGATCCCCGCCACTCTGCCTTCTGGTCGGCGCCTGCTGAGCATGGACGATGCGCTTTATACGGCGCTCAGCATGGGCCAGACCATCTGCAGCAAGTATGACGCGTTTGCCTCATGCTTCTCACTTGCGCCAGTGGAGATCTCGGAGACGTTTGACGAGGGCACCACATACACATTCAAGCTCACGCGGACCAGCTCCTCGGCCACGTGCCCGCGCGAATTCCAGGTCATGGTGTCTTCCGCTGCCATGGCGGCATTCAAGGAGGGTCACGGCCACCTGTGGGCTGGTGGCCTTGCTGCAGGTAAGCGCTCGTGTAGATCTTGTTCCATGCTAGCGCACATTTTTATGCAATTTAAACCGTTCGCAGGCGATCACTTTTCCTGGGCGCTGCCAGCTGCCGCTGCTGGCGACGCCTCTGTGGGGACGCTGCATATCCTGTCCTTCACGGTGCGAGGCCGTGGCCTGGACCGCGTCAGCCGTGTTTGCAAGTTGCGTGGTCAGGACTCCTGCGTCTTCCGGCTTGTGGGCGCCTCTGGCTGCTTTGATGGCGTAATTGCGACCGACTTCATGTTCAGTGGGGAGCGTCGGCATTCCCTTTAGGTGGGAGGCATGAACGTCGCTAGCAATGCAATCCATGTTTGGGGCAGACTATGTGTATAGGAGCCGAAGCATAATGTACTGGATCAGCTGGTTTCTGAGTACTTTTAGGCCAGTAGCCCGAGCGCCTCAACTGAGGCTTGGCAGCATGCGTGGCGGCAGCGAGTTATTGGTGCATCCTAGCTCCCAGATGGAGAGGAAGTGGCATTGTCACCAGCGTCTTGAGAACAGACCTAGACCACCACATGCCGTTGCCCCCTGGTGCGCATCCTGTTTGCGCACTATGTTCATAGTTTAGTGCTATCCTGCGTTGAAGACGGGCCCTGGACATCTTCAGGGTATCGTTATAGTATTATGTTTGGCGGTAACCGCGCGGGAGTGTTGGCAGGAGTGTTGGCAAATCCTAGCTTCATGGTGATCAAGCTGGTTTTGGCCAAAATGACACGCGTTCACCTACCTTGGGTCAACTGGGGCATGCGCTGTACTCATCTTACTCCGCTTCGTTCGCCATTTCCAACTTTGTTGCCTTTGAAACCACCTGCTATTCCGAGGGCCTCTGCAGCAAGACTCTTTGCATAGCAACGCTAGCAGGGACACGGTAGTGCTTCTTGAGGTAAGGGCGGGGGTGCAGCCGTGCATTAGGCTCAGAAGCTGAGCACTGGTCATGTGCGCAGCACCTTCCAGTCCAGGGAGGCGAGAACCCGTACGACGAAGTTAACCGGATCACATGCATCTCTTGGGTTCGTACCAGGGCTACATGAGAGCGAGGGGCAAACGTCACTTGCCGGCCAAACGCGAAGCCAAGCGACAGTTTTGGCCGCTGTACTTCGACTAGCGGCCCTTGCAGGCCCAGGAGATGATAATCGGCACCGCCGGTTGACCCGCACACAGCTTCTCTGCCTGCGGGTGTCTTGGCATGAAGTACCGAAAGGCATACTGGAATATGCATGCACGCTAGGCCCACAAGGTCTGGAAGGACGGTTGAATCAACAGATGTGGTGGAGGTCGTCGTCAGTGTGCAGGATCCGAAGCGGTTCCACCGCGTAGCGTGCGGGTCTGTGGAGCCCCAAACGCAAGTGCCACAAAGGAAGCACCCGTTCTACCGGCCCACAAAACGTTTATGGGACCCGGAATGTTTACACAATTGCCAGCCAGTCAAGGCCAGCCATCAAGCTCAACCGTCAAGGGCCTAGATTGACCATAGAGTGCTCAAGGCTAGTCGACCCCGTCAAGGCATCAAGTTTCCGCCCAGCACCACACGCGCGTCAAGTCGATGTTCTGAAAGCTGTCCGTGTTGGAGGACGGCTCGTACATGCATAACACCTGGGCCGCCCCGCCAGCCACCGACCTGCCCTTCGACCGGACCGTCCGCTACCTCAGCCAGCTTGTGGAGCGCCGCCCACCGCCTCGATCTGCCTGAGCGCCTCCGGCCGCCTCGGATGGCAGCCCGTGCTTTGATTTTTTCGGGGTCGCGCGGGACACGCGAGGGGAGGGGAGGGAGGAGGGGGGGGGTTCTCCGTTTTGCGGGGTCGGGGGTTTCGGTTCCTTGTGCTGCGGACTTGGCGGGTTCGGGGGACTTCGCGGTTTCGGGAATGCTTGCTTGGGCGGGCCCGCACGGGGTTGGGTCTGGGGCGGGCGGGGGGCCGTGCGGTACACGCTGCCTGCGTTTCGCGTGTCGAGCGAGGTGTCACGGCGGTTTTTGGTTTTTTGCGGGGCTCCGCCGGGTGCAGCAGAGCGCTGTCTGTTTGCGCCGCGTGTGCGTTGCGTTGGGAGTAGGGCGTCGCGGCCGGTTTGGGCTCTGCCAGCGCTCGCTCCCTGAGCCCCTGTAACGGTGTATCGCCGCGCCGCTTCGCCGCCCCTGTGCCCCCATGCTTCCGTTTCCTCATAGCGGCGACGACCGACACCGCAAGCATGTGCCGCGGTGCATCTCCTCGGTGTCGCCGTGTTGCGGGGAGCCCTACGCGGGCCAACTCACGGCGTCACGCATCCCCGCACTCCCACGACCAAGCACCTCTGTACTGCCGTACCGCCCCATGCACCCTTTTCGGTCCCTCGCGCGCCCTCACGGCCCCTTTCGGCACCACCACCGTAGCTCGTTTAGGTCACGGGGTCTTGCTCTGTCATTCGTTGCATTTGCGCTACGTCTCAGACCTCCACTCTGACATTCCTCGCTGTGCCCCTCCCCCTCCCTTTTCCGCCGCTCCGCCTGGCGCGGTTTGCTTTCCCGGTGCTCGTAGGTGAGACAACGGTAGTCAGCGGGTCGGGGGGCTGGGTGGGCGGGGAGCCGGGAGACGTGCACCAGCCCGCATGCGACGCACGTAGATTAGACTAAGCGCATCCCATCACGGCATTGCATAGGGTCACCCCAGAGAGAATTCTGGGCCGCATCGGGGGCTACGGTGGTGGTCGCCGCCGAACTAACATGCAGGGACATCGCCCCTCGGGAGCTGGGTCCTACACCGACGCCATCATTTTCGCGCTTACGCTCGTCGTATGCGTTTTCCTTTTCAACACCTGGTTGTACTTGTCTAGCGTGGGACCACGAGGGTGGTGGGGCGAGCGAGGATGCACCTTCTTCGCACATTGTACCGTTTTACGTCACCGTTCATCTTTGGACTTCATACACGGCATATGTGACTGCACAGCGGTTTGCGCCCATGACAAATGGCGCAAGAGGGCAGGCCCTTCCATTCCAGAGTTGTGTTGGGCGGGTGAAGCTGCGCGTTATGGGACTTTGAGCAATTTTGGGTGGCCAGGAGTTGTTGATAGAGTAGATTGCGCCTCGGAGGCTGGATTCTCAGTGCGGTTGCTGGTTGGGTGCGTGCGGGTTGCTGCGGACTTCCGAAATTTAGAGCCGGGGCGAGGATGTGAATGCGGCTGTCCGACGTGGCGTCAATGCGGTGCCGGTAGAAATGGACTCGCGATGGCCCTCAATACAACCGACCCAAGGGTCCTTTGTGAGCTATGCTATCTCCTTGACCGACCCGGAACGAACCAAAGTTCACAGAAAACATACACGCAGTTTTGCTGATGTTGCTTCCGCGCGTTTCTTCCCGGACTTGCGCGCTTGTAGTATTTATCCGACGCTGAAAACCAAGCTGGATGTCATGGAATATATTCCACCATAATTCACGGTATACATGCTCAATAACAACGCCGCGGCTTAATGCCGTACAGACGGAGTTTGGCCCTCCTCTATCACCACCTATCTCCGCATTGCACTGTACAAACAACTCTTGCTACGAACATGTTACTCGTTGTCAAGATGCGAAGAATGTGGTTGTTCTAAAGAACCGCGGACAACACACCAATAATGACACAACCAACGCGCCCGTATGACGCCTTATATGGTAAGTATATCGGGTTTTTCGATGTGGCGATCGATTTGTTCCGAAGGCTCAGTTTGGACCGCATGCCTTGTGCGCGGCCTCGCAGACCCCACCTTCACGGTGGCCGGGGCTCGCGATCACTACCGGCAGCAAACTCTTGGAGGGGGCTTCAGCATCGAGCGCGCTCCCATTTACAACAACTTCTTTTCTGAGCTGCCTCACCACCCGCCTTCGACGCTCAGGTAAGACGTGACGGTAATCACCTTGCTCGATCGTGCAGGTGGCGCTCTGGGGAAGCGCGGTGAGCCGGCGACGTGTCCGGAGCACACTCAAACCCGCCCCTCGACCCTCGCTCCCTCGACTCCTGCGATTTACAGGTTAAAGAACGGGGACAGGCTACCGTCCTTCGTGGACCGTAACTTCAACCCACAGCCCCATGAGGCTGCTGACTTGCAGCAGCGAAGCACCGCGTTGGTGGTGGGGGGCGCCAGCCGGCCCAAGTACTTTCGCCGGCCGCTGTTGGCGACCGCGGAGATACACATCCGGCAGGCGCCCCTGCCGCCGCTGCAGCAATACTCGGACTTGAATTCCACTGCACCCGCGGCCTTGGTGGCAGCACCCACGGCTGAGCCACGCAGCAAGACCATTGGCACGCAGTCGGACTACCGTGAGAATGAAGCGCAGACGGCTCCCTGGGAGCCCGGCTTCGTGCTGCCAGCACAGCCCACGACCAAGCAGGAGGCGCTCAGCCGGCGGCACCACACGGACGGCCCCGAGGTGCTGCAGCTGCGCGACATGGCCTTTGCGGACGGTCTGCCGGCAGGCCTCCAGGAGGTGACCCGCATTGACAAGATGCGCGCCAAGCGTGCCTTTGAGGCAACTCTGCCGCCGCTTGAGGACGCTGCGCGGCTGCCGCTGCGGCAGAAGATGATTGAGGAGTGGGAGGCACGGGAATGGGAGGAGCGTGAGCAGGAGATTCTGGACATCCAGGAGCAGCGCTTGACGCTACTGGACAACGCGCTGCAGGTGGGGCTGCAGGGTGGGGATATGCTGGGACGGGCTGCTCTGGTGGAGGCTTCCGTCGGTGCGACTGGTGCATAGTCGGACACTGCGCTGCGTGTTCGTGCGTTGCAGGCGTTGCCTAGAGGGGATGCGGGCGAGGAAGAATGTGTGGGAGGATCCAGGCTCCTGTGTCAGTGTATGGGAAATGTAGTATCCCGTTGCTGCCATAGGCTCGTGCTGAAGCGCTGGCCAGCACCTTGCTGAGTTGCACGAGTCGTTCCAGCCAGCGGACGACTTTTGGCCCCCTCACTGATACCGCCTGGTTCCGCCTGCCCCAGGTCCGCGAAGAGGAGCTGGACGAGGAGCACCGGCTGCGCGTTGAGGAGCGCAAGAAGGGCATGCTGGCGGCGAGGGCGGGCAAGTTTGCTGACGTGCAGGTGGGTAGCCTGGCGTGGGGCTCTGGGCACTGACAGGAAGGCTTGGCCTATGTGACTGTGGCCTTAGGGAATGAGGTTGGGATTCATGGGGGTATTCGGGAGCAGACGGGAGATTCAAGGGAGGATTCAGTCGCGCGTGAGCAAGGACAGGGCCTTGTCCGTTTGATGCATGCACTGCCTGCGGGTTTACGGCCTGTGCTGCACGGGCAGTGGGATGAGGGTAGCAGACAGTTCATCATACTGGGCATCTCCGCCCCACTTCATGACGTCGACCGCAATGGGTACAGGGCAGCAGCGCCAAATCATAGTTGCAAACAGAGGGCGCTGTGGTTCCTCCTTGAGTGTCCTTTGGTCCGGCCCTTCCGCCCGTGGTCAGGCCACTCGCATCAAGACCATGCGGCAGCTGATCGAGAACCGCAAGTACGTTGAGAAGCACCGCAAGCTGCACAAGCCGGGTATCGTGGAGCGGTACGCCAACTTCGGCAGCAACACCTATGCGCCGCTTCAGCGTGATGGCCGCTTCCCAGAATCCAAGCCCATGGGGCAGGAAATCGAGACAGAGGGTTTCGAGCCAACAACGCTCAAGGTGTGCCCGCGGACCGGGGCTTAAATCGCGCCTGTGTGCGTTGTGCAGGGTAGAGCACCACACACGAGAGGGGTACACCAGCTCTCTGGGGCAGGCGTTGGACTGAAGGCGATGCGAACCTCCCCTTCATACAGGGAGCCTCTGGCGTCCTCTTGAACGGGCAGCTACCCATGCGTGGGCCTTTGTGCCCTTCCTCTACCGCTTCCCCTAAACATCCCACACCCGATCCTCGTGCGATGCAGGGCGTGATGGAGCTGGAGTCCTTCCTGCCCTCGCGCTTGCTGAACCCCAAGGTGGCCGCGCCCAAGCGTCCAACTCGCCTCAATTACGGCCAGCGCAAGGAGGCGGCCGTGCAGCGAGACCTCAAGGCCATCAACGATCTGCTCGACACATCCAAAGTTACGGCCGGCCGCGGATTCGGCGACTGCTGGCCCGCACCCCTCACCGACGACGTGGGGCCCATTGGCGGCGCCTCGCTCAGTCGCGCCGTCAGCACTGCGGGCGGCAAGGGCCTGGGCCTGGGGGGCGGCAGCTCGCCACCCGGCACCGCTGGCGGCGGCGGCGCGCCACACATGTCGTCCTCCGGCATCGGGCCAGGCGGCCTGGCGACCGCAGCGAACGCGCTGGCTGCGGGCGCCAGTGCCGCTAGCGTGTCACCGGGCCGCCGCGTGACGCGCGCAGTGGAGCGACCGCCAACGCCGGAGCTGCCACCCCCGCCTGCGGTTATGACTCCACAGCACTCTGCGGTGGTGCTTCTGCAGCGGCTGCTGAGGGGGCGTGCGGCGCAGAATGTTATGTACGAGGGGCGGCTGCGGCGGCAGGAGCTGATCAACGAGCTGCGCCTTGTGGATGGAGCCGGCGGTAAGCGAGCAAGAAGAGCGAGCCTCCGAAATGACACTGACTGCCGCACAGCATATCCCTCGCCTTTCTTCTCTAAGGCGTCCGTCTTTCGCTCCCTTGTCACATGCCGTAAATGCAGCTTTGCCTGCATGGTCATTCCACCCGGGTTGCGGTCACGGCGCAGGTGCTCCCGTCCGACGCCCCGACGAGCGCGACGTGGTGACCCTCCGCGTGGACGCGCTGCTGGGCACTGCGGTTGCGGAGCTGTGCGCCATCCTGTCAGAGCCAGACGACGGCAAGCGGGAGGTGCTCATGGCGGGGCTGCTGGCCTCCCGGGCCCAGGCCGCGACACCGCGCACCGACGAGGTCGACGCTGAGGCGGCCGCCGCCGCCGCCGCTGCTGCTGCGGCGGCGGCTGCCGCTCAGCAGCAAGCGGCTGCAGCCGCGGCTGCCGCCCTGGCTGCGGCTGCTGCTGCGGCAGAGGCGGCTCCTCCGGAGCCGCCGCCGCCCACGCCACCTGCGCCCGTCAAGGTGGACGAGGAGGCGCTCAATCTAGAGTCGCTGGGCATTACACGCGAGCAGGCGGAGGCTGCGGCGCTGCGCATCCAGGCGGCGCACCGAGGCCAACGCGCGCGCAAGGAGGTTGCGGCCATGCGACAGCGCGGTGAGCAACTGCGGCTGATGATGGCCAACATCGAGGAGGCCAAGGTGGTCACCTGTCAGGCGGCCATTCGAGGGTACCTCGACCGCAAGAAGGTCCGCGCAATGAAGGAGGCGCGGGCCGGAGCGGTGGAAGGCGAGGCCTCCGCGGTGTCCAATGCTGCGGACGCTCAGGATCCGGCGGCAGAGGCGCACTCTGTGGTTGATGCCGAAACCGCGGCGGATGCGGATGTGGCAGCGGAGTCGCTATCTTTTACCCCAGAACAGGAACAGGCCGCGATCCGGATCCAGGCGGCGGGTCGGGGCATGCTGGCACGACGACAGGTTGCAGCCATCAAGGCGGGTCAGAAGCAGGAGGTATCAGGGGAGAGCGAGCCTAGCGCCGCGGCAGCGGACGAAGGAACGGCCACGACCGCAGACGACGCGGGGTTGGTCGATGAGGAGGTCGTGGTCCCAGATGAGGCTGCTGACGTGAGCGCAGCCCCAGAAGATACAGCCGCAGGCGCAGAGGGCAAGGCTGAGCCGTCCACGCAGCCGGAGGCTGAGCTCTTGCCAACCTCTGAGGCTGAGCCGTCGGATGCGGCGTGGGAAGCGCAGGCAGAGCCGGAGCTGGAGGCTCAGCCGGAAGCGGAGCTGGAGGCTCAGCCGGAACCGGAGCCGGAGGCTAAGCCGGAACCGGAGCCAGAGGTTCAGCCGGAACCGGAGCCAGAGGCTCAGGAACCGGAGCCAGAGGCTCAGCCGGAACCGGAGCCAGAGGCTCAGCCGGAACCGGAGCCGGAGGCTAAGCCGGAGCCGGATATAGACCCGGGGGCGGAGCTGCAGGCGGTTCCGGAGCCGGAGGCTAAGCCGGACCTTGACGAGGAGCACGAGCCACAGGCAGAGGCGGAGACCGATGAACAGCCAGAGGCGGAGCGGGACCCTGAGGCGGAGCCTTCCGCCCAGCCGGAGGCAGAGCTTGAGGAATCGCCTGAGGCACAGCCGGAGATGGAGCAGGAGCTGGAGCCTGGCGCCGGCGAGGCTTCCCAGGTGGAGGCTGAGCCGGATGCCGGTGCTGGGCCGGCCGAGCCTGACGCCGGTGAGCCAGGCGCAGCGGGCGAGCACGGCGACAGCGCTGAGCTGCCTGCTGAGGCGGAAGCCAGCCTGGCCGGTGGCACCTTCCAGGAGGTGGACGGCGCCGCGGGCGGGGACGTGGGGCAGGAGCAGCCGCCCGGGGAGCCCTCCCTGGCTGCTGCCGGCAGCGAGGAGGAGGCCCAGCCTGGTGAAGGCGAGGAGGAGCAACCCGAAGCCAAGGCAGGAGGCCAGCCGGAGCCTGAACCGGAGGCTGATGCGCGCGGCGATGCGGACCCCGAGGGCGAGGCTGAGGCCGAGGACGGGGCGGAGATGACCCCTTACGGAGAGGATGCAGCAGCGGATGCTGATGGCGAGCCCGGTGCCGGCGAGGGGGCAGGGGTCGGTGAGCTGGGCGATGGGGAAGAGGGAGGCGAGGAGATGGGCGAGGGTCAGCCAGGCGATGCGGGTGTTGAAGATGAGGCCGAGGGAGAGGATGGGGAGGAGGCGCCCGCGGCTGGTCAAGATGAGCTGGAGGCTTGAGTGGTGAGGCCGGCTTTCTGTGGCGTTCACGTTTGAACCTCAGCACATAGGCCACCGAAGCTGCACGCTGGTGGATGATGGATATGGCTCTGGTGTACAGGTCGGTTGGCGTGCTCAAGGAGCATTGAAGTGACTGCAATCTGGCAGTCGCAGTGGTACATGCACAGATGCACTGGCAGCGCTTTCATTGGGATGTCCTGCGTTGGTGTGTAGAGCGCAATCTGGAGACATGGATGATGCCAGATAAATAGCCGGTAATGGTAGGGCAGGTGTACTGCACCGCATGCAACGCGCACCTATGACCACCAACGCAGTGGAGAGCCGCTATTCTTTTCGTGTAACCCAACATCGACACGCACGTTAGTCCACTGCAGGCGCGACACCCTTTCCCGCCTGAAGGGTGCGCTTTCCACGTGGGGTTCAGAAGATCTCGTTCCAATGTGAGGGGTCGCCGTACGGCAGCATGTGTCGTATTGTAAGCAGAGTACAGTCATAGTACTACTGCGTCAGAGTAGCGGCCAACATCCATGTGTTGGCCATGCCGCAAGATGCTAGACGCAGAACTGACTCCTCCCGATCCTCAACGCGGCCCGAGATCCCCACGCGACCCGAGATCAGTCGCGGGCGTCCTAGACGCATTGCCGGTTACCGCTTACCAGCTCTAGCCGGGGGGTACTCGGTCGGGACAGCTTATTTGGCCCGGCGAGCGCATTCTAACTGCCCTCCGGCACCGGCGCTCACCAAACGATGTTTGTCCGGTGTGGACAAGCCCTGATGACATCGCCGATTCGCTTGTCTTACGCGGCGTTTGTCTGGGGGTTGGGGGTTTCGTACCTTTCGTGTGCTGTTGGCTGTGCTTCCCGTCCCCGGTGCACTGACGCCCGCCCCCCTCCGCCTTTTCTTCCCGGTCGCATGTCACACGCTACCATGTGGCCCGCCCTGGCGGGGCACCGGTAATGGAGGGTGCCCGTTTACGGGGTCGGGCTCTCTGACTTGCAGCTCGCCACTTCCGTCTCCTGGGTCCTGTTGTGTCTTGTATGGATTGCGCCCCTGCAGGCGGTTGGGATCTGCCCCACAGACCGCCGCCTGCCTTCCTGGACCCCTTGCCTTGTGGTCGCCCCTTTTCCCCCGCCCGCCTCTCCCGTTGCCCCTCCGTAAGAACCGCTGCCGTACACGCGCGTGTTTCCGCAACTTCAGCTCCACATGCCTACGACGCCGTCCCCTTTCCACCGGGCCATCGGCGCTTGGCTTAATGGGAGGGAGTGCCTTTGCTCGTATCCACACGCGGACATGTCTTCACCGCTCCTTGCAAAGATGGCGGGCTGACCGAAGCTGCGACGTACAGCCTTACAGGTCTGCTTATCGATGTTCATCGTTTTGGGCGGGCGGGTCGGGGTCGGGCAACCGCTGCTCGCCGTTGGACCGGTGTGAAGTCGGCAATCCCGCGAAGACCGCCCGACGACCGTTCGCGCAAGATAACAACGTAGTATCACCGACGCCCTGGTAAGCTGTCCCGTCCAGGACCGGGGGGTGGGTCCGTCTGCCCGTTGCCTCGCTCGCTTGCCTATTTCTGTACCGCCCGCCCGTGCCCGCTGGAAACATCGCGCCTTCGGGTGTGTATGTCCGCAGAGGTGATGTGGGGTGGCTCCCCAATTGAAGTGTTTCATTTATTTCGACATCATTGGCTGTGCAACGGGCCGCGAGTGCCCTTAGTAATCGGTTGAGGGGGAGGGCGGCCCAGGCTGTTGCGGGTGCCGCCACCGTAGTCGCTGTCCCCCGCCGCGGCCGTGTTGCTGAGTGCGCCTTGCGGAGCCGGGGGAGTGGGTCTTCTCACGGTCGACTGCCTCGCATGCTCATATCTGTGGCCTGCAGCCCCTGTAATCTGTATCTGTATCTCACAAATGGCCGCCCTCATCAGGATCCGGCGTACCTTGGCTCGACCAGCTTGTACCCGTCTATGCATCCACTGTTCGCCTTTTGCTTTCCCAATGGTCAAGGGGCGGCAAACGGGGAGCTCAGCGCTGCCCAGACAAGTGCGGCAGCTTCTGCCGGATACAGGCATGTTTCCCATTGCTTCGGCGGCAGCGCAACACTCGGGCGATGCCACCCGAGGGATGCACACGTGTGCGGGCCCGTTCGTTTCCGCCGTCTCGTTGTTGGTGGGCATTAATCAGCCTGGTTCAGACCAGCGGCGCTCGTGGATAGTCCTTGCATGGGCGCTGGGCACCCATTCGCGCTCGCATGCACAACCGTCGCTATGGCAAACGTGCAAACCGGCCCTTGCACCTGCCCACGTCGCTGACCCCCCGCGCAAGCCACTAGCTTAGCGGAGCCTCGTTCTGTCCTGGAAATGCAATGTCTGCCATGTATGCACAAGCCTCAAGTAATCAAAATCAGCCAAGAAAGCTCCAGAAGCGTGTGATGGCGATGAAGGATTCACCCATAATTGCCATAAACCAACAGCCGGCACGAATCACAAGGGAACAGGCCCGGACGCGGAACCGCCCCCCGCCGCAGCCGCAGCTGCAGCCATAAGGCCCTGCAACCAGGCCGCTCCCCGCAGCGGCGACAGGTCCTCATCCGCCGCCAGCTCAGCGGCTCGGAGGGCCCCCGCAGCCAGCAGAGATGAGAACAGCGAGTGGGCCTCCTGCGGCCGGCACGAGGCGGCGGGAGGAAGAGGAAGGAGGGGCGTTAATGCCCCGATCAGGTGGTGAGGCCAGACGCGGGGGCCAGCGCGCCACTCATATTGTCATACACGTACGCGCATGCACGGTGTTCTGCCGCATCCAACACAAGGCCCAGATCCCCCACTCGGCACTCGCTAGCCGCCCGGCCGGCGCGGCACGGAACCGCCTCCCACCATAACCCGTGCCGGCCTGAGCCCCCTCTCCACGCGGACCGTCAGTGCTTATTACGACTTAACCCTGAGCCCAAAACGCAATCCCTGCCCCTTCGGCTCCACCCCCAACACCTTCGACTCACCCCCTGCCCCTGCCCCTTCCCCTTCCCCTGCACCTGCTCCCGGCCCGCCAGCGCCAGCGCGCAAGCTGCGTTGTAGCGCACGTCGCAACGTGCCGCCCAGCCGCCCAACCGCTCCGGCCGGCTCAGCGCCGACTGCAGCGCCGCCGCCGCGGACTGCGCGTGGGTCAGCGCCGTGCCGGGTGCAGCCTCGGCGGCGGCGGCCGCGGCTGCCGCTGCGGCGGCAGCCGCGCGGGTCCCCGGAGGCTGCGGCTGCTGCCGCCGCGCCCGCGGTCGTTGCCGCCTCCAGTCTCGCCAGCCTCGCCAGCGCCAGGTGCGCTTCCCCGCAGCCCACCAGCGCCTCGGGCTCGTCGGACCGTAGCCGCAGCGCAGCGCCATACCCCCGCTCCAGCGCGGCGCACAGGTGTCCCCGCGCCTCGCCTGACCAGCGCACAGCCTCCACAGCCCGGTCACCAGCAGCAGCAGCAGGAGCAGCAGCAGCGCGGTCGACCTCGGCGGCAGCAGCAGCACCGGCGGCGGCCAGGGCAACTGCTGCAAGCTGCTCCGCGGCCTCCCCCGCAGCCATCAGCACGTCCCCCAGGCTGGTCAGCGGGGCGGGGTCGGCGCGGTCGAAGGAGGCCGCGTGCTCCAGTCGGCCGGCAGCCTGCTGCAGCAGCGGCAGGCGGGCGGCGGGGTCCTGGCGGGCCGGGCGGGAAGGGTAAACGGTGGGAGGGGAACAAAACAACATGGTTCGAGAGAGCATGAGTTCGACGGGAGCGGGCTGGCATGTAGCAGCATTCTTCTGCTCTCCCGCGGAAGGGGGAGCTCGCGGTCGCGCCGGGCGCAGCAAGAGTCCTGCCTTGGCTGCCTTGGCAGGGGCTAGGGGGGCAAACAGTCCGAGGGCATGGCGTTGTTGACTAGGGACAGCGTCCGGTGTGCCGGCGTAAACGCCTGCGTCCGAGGCGCCCATACCGAGGTGGCGAGCTTGAGGTCGGAGCGGCGGCGACGGTCTTGGGGCGGTCTTGTCGTTGTTGTGGGCAGTAGTAGGGGCTAGGGGGGCACTCGGCGCCCTGTACTGCCGCAAGGTGTTCACGGCCTGGCGCCCGGTGGAACGGGTGTTTCTGTTGAGAGGGGAGCCCAGGCTGACGGCGACACAGACCGCCCGGAGGTGACTGGGGAGGGGTGGCTACCCTGTTTCCGGCAACGATGCCTGTCCCGTCGCCCGCCCCGGCCTTCCCTTTCAGCCGATCGCCCCCCTGATGACTGACTGGGCTGCTCCGAGGCCCCGGCCGGCAGCCCGGCCCGGCCTGCTGCCCCCGGCCCGCCCCCCGGCCCCCCGGCTAGCCGCGCCAGCCGCGGACTCACCCCGAGGCAGGCCGCCATGGACAACAGCCCCGAGCCCCAGTTGCACAGCAGCCCGGGCAGGTCATCGCCTGGGGTTGGGACGGGTCGGGGTCGGGGAGTCGGGATTTGGCGCAGAAGGCGGGAAGGGAGCGGAGTTATTCTCAGGCCAGGGGGGGGAGTGGCGGGAGCCGGGGAGGCGCAGCACGACTGCACAAGTGATCTGGGCGGCAATGTGGGCCCGCTAGGTCTATGCGGTCGAGGCCCGGGGGTGCACTGATAATTTCTTAGCGCTCTATGCCCACCCAGGGCCTCCATCCGGCTCATCAGACCGTCTCCCTTCCGTCTTGGGCCTCGCACATCCCTCGGCAGCGGGATCCCCTGAGGTATCGTATCCTCGCATCCGCCACCCCCACCCCACCTGCCCCCCAGCCCGTGCGCTCGGTGCGTACCCTGCGAAGAGTCGCTCAGCGAGCAGGCGCGCTCGTAGGCGGCCAGCGCGGAAGACAGGTCGGAGCCCGCCTCGGCCTCGCGGGCGGCAGCCCAGTCGGCGGCAGCAGGATCGGGGCCAGCGGCGCCGGAGCACGAGGCAGAGGCGGCGGCGGCAGCACCCGGGGTAGCCGACGGCCCGAGCGCCGTGGCAGCAGCAGCCAGTGGCACCTCTCGTACAGTACGCGCCACGCCGTACAGGCATGTGCCAGTCTGTACGAGCACGTCGCCCAAGTTGGCCAGGGTCTGCGGGGCCCCGGGGCGGAGTGTCCGACCGGACGTGCGAAGGGGCGCACGCGGAGAGGCGGTGGGCATGACGGGCTCGGGACGGAACCGCCCTCCCAAACGGACGTGAAGCCTGCCATCCCGCTACTTGCAACCTGTGCCTGCACAGCACCTGCACGCCTGCCCCCTTCCGAGCCCCTGAGGGCGGTGAAGCTCCATGCCTGGCGACCTGGGCGCGCACCCGCACCCGGGCACCCCACCGCACCAGGGCGTCCTCCTCGCGCGCCAGAGCCGAGTGATACAGACCCGCAGCCGACCGGTAGCACCGCAGTGCGACGTCGTACAGAGACAGCGCCTCCGCCAGCCGGGCTGCCGCTGCCGCCATTGGTGGACAGGGCTCTCCAGCCACGGCCGCGCCGCCGCCATCCAGCGCCACCGCCGCCTTCGCCAGCCGGCCGGCCTCCTCCTCAATGTGCTCCCCGAGCGCCGCCAGGCAGTTGCCCGCGTTCACCGCGACGTCGGGCTCGAGGGCTGACGCCGCAGCCGTGGCGGCGGCGGCCGCCTTCGTCGCAGCGGCAGCTATGCCGGCATCAGGGGGACAGCTTGCATGGCTGAGTGCGAGCACGGCAGCTGGGTGGCAGGCGGCGTAGTGGCAGGCGGCGGTTATCAGGTGGCGCGTAGCGGCGGCGGTAGCCTGGGCGGTCGGGCGGCGAGACGGGCGTACGCAGGGGTGGTGGGTGTGGCGTGCACGGGGCAGCGGCAGCGGCAGCGGCAGCGGCAGCGGCAGCGGCAGCGGCAGCAGCGCGCTCTCATGCGGGTGGGGGGCGCGGGGGGTAGGTGCTGCTCCGGGCCTCAGGCGGCGGGGCGGAGCGGCAACGGCTGGCAAACAGGGCAAACGGGCAAACCCGCGCCAACGCCTCAGGCCCTGTCATGTGCCACAGCGCCTGACGGGCGGCGCACGCCGTACCTGCTGGTCAGCCTCGGCGCTGAGCTGCGCGTCGGGGGCCGCCCCCGCCGCCGCCAGCAGCGCCTCGGCCAGCAGCTGGTGGCACTCTGCCTGGGCGGCGGCGGGCGTTGGGGGCAACGGGAGGTCGTTCTCGCTGCTGTCGCCTGGGGC
>LSYV01000007.1:3055707-3073944 GCA_001584585.1 Gonium pectorale | reverse complement strand
CTTCGCCCCTATCCGGCCGGCAGGGCACCACCCAGGCAGCGCCGATTGCGCCGCAATGTGTCTCATCACCACACGGCAAGAGCGCGCACAGCCTCGGCGGCGACACCGGCTCCCGGGGCCTCGGCAGGTCACACATGTTCTACCCCAGGCAGCTTGGACAGCCCCGCGGGCGACGCTCTCCTGCGCCGTTGGTGTCGGCGCCGGAGGCCCGGTGGCGCGCAGCCGCCGCGGCTGGAGCCCGCCCCGGCTCAGAGCCTCGCCAGCGCAGCGTCGCAATGCCGACATGCTGGCTGCCTGCTGCACCCACTGCCACGAGTCCTGCCCGCAATCAATAGCCCCAATGGCATAAAGGCCATGGCAGCCAGTGCCGAGCGCTGGAAGCTGGTTTTTTGCCCCGGCCCCTGCTCTTGCGCTCCAGGGTGACCCCCATTATTCCCGGCCCTGCCAAAATTTGCCGCGCAACCCACTACCGCACTATGACTTAGGGACACAATGACAGACAAACAGAGCTCCAAGGTCTTTATAGGCGGGCTAAGCTGGGAGACGACGGGCGAAAAGCTTAGGGCCTACTTTGAGAACTTTGGGTCGGTCCGCGAGGCCTTTGTCTCCTACAATCGCAACAATGGTCGGCCTCGGGGCTTTGGGTTCGTGGTATTCGAGAGCCCGGAGGTTGCGGACAAGGTGGTCGCCACCAAGCACATGATTGACCGACGCGAGGTGAGGGCAGTTGTGAAGTCAACCCACGTCCAACCATCCCTTTACTTCTATTCCTTGCCTCACGTCTTTTCCACGTCTCCTGTCTCTAGGTCGAGGCCAAGAAGGCTGTCCCCAAGGAGGAGGCGCCGGAGGAGAAGCAGCAGGGCGCCCAGCCTCAGAAGACCAAGAAAATTTTCGTGGGCGGTCTGGCGCCCAGCGTCGACGAGGCGCAGCTTCGGCAACACTTTACGCAGTTCGGCACTGTGGAGGACGCTGTGGTCATGTATGACCATGAAAATAAGCGCCCTCGCGGCTTCGGCTTTATCACGTTTGCCGAGGAGGACGCTGTCGAGCGCGTGTTCAGCCATGGCGCGGTTCAGACCATTGCCGACAAGCCAATCGAAGTCAAGGCAGCCGTGCCGCGCGACCAGATGCCGCCCACGCCCCGAATGCACCCTGGCCAGTATTACGGGCAGCCGCCGCACCATCGCGGAGGCCCGGGCCCGGCCTACGGGCCGGGCCCGCATCGAGGCGGCAACTACGGCCCCCCGCCATACGGGCCGCCGGGCCACTTCCAGCCTCCCTATAACAACTACGGCGGTCGCCAATTTAACGGCCGCCCGCCCAACAACTACGGCCCCTACAGTGGGCGCGCCGGCCCAGGCAATGGGCCGCGCCAGACTGGCGGCCCACGGCCGCTGGGGCCTGGCGGCCCTTATGGTGGCTACCCACAGCAGCAGCAGCAGCAGCGATTCCCGCCGCAGGCGCAAGGAGCCGGACCGCAGGGCGCTGGGCCCAGCGGCTCCGGCCAACAGCCCGGCAAGGCGCCAGCCATGCCTAATCCTTACGACATGTACGGCGGGCAGCTCAACAATGCAGCCATGCTCTCGCTCTACAATATCGGCCTGCAAACCGCTGCGGCCCAGGCCGCCGGCGTTAACCCCAAGCAGCTCAGCGCCCTCAACAACCAGCTGAAGGCGCTCAACCTTACTAACTTCGCGAACTTCGCCAACCCGGCAGAGGCCACGTACCAGGACGAGGCGGCGACGGCGGCAGCGGCATACGCGGCAGCGGCCGCAGCGTCGCAGGACTATGATGCGTCGGCGGCGGCAGCAGCGGAGGCGATGCTGGCGGGGCAAAATGGGCTGGCAGTGAACCCTGCGGACTTCACATCGTTGCAGGAGGCCGCCGCCGGCTTTGGTGGGGCGCCCGCGCCCGGCTGGTCCAGCTAACCACGCGCGCTCGAAGCTTGCCAGCCAGCCTGCGCGGCAGGACAGCAGCGCGCCGCCCAGGAGCACTGAGACATGTGCGCATCAGTCATCATTTCAGGAGACCCTTGACTTGACGCGGTGACCTAGGAGACAGCCCTACATCTGCTTGGACATGGACCCAGACCCCTTCTACGTTTGCCGACGCTGGGCAGCGCTGCCAAGATAGTTCTGTACTATACGTCCGCCCCGTACGTCGTACTCCGTACCTGACTACAGCCTTGTGACGACCCCTTGACGTGCTAAACCCACGCTCAATGGAACCAGCTCCGTTGGCCCCATGACGCTTGACCTACTCCCTGACCTGACCTGTCATTTGTGGCGAGGCAGCAGACGCAGAGGATGAGTGACAGACGTAGCTGGTCGGGGCAATGCGCTTTGTGCGCGTTGCCAGTAGGGCAGAGCAGGTAGACCAGGCCTAGTCAGGCAGGCGCGCCGCAATGATGCGGCTGCGTACACAGCTGTGCTTTCGGTAGGTAATACTTGGCACAGTACTGGCGTGTGTGCGTGGAGGCATGTGTCTAGGTACCGTGCAACCGCACGACCTTGTGCGTGGTGTTTGTAGAGGACGCTCAGGCAGAGTCGATAGTGTTTTGGGGAACTGAATTTCAACATGCATAGTCAGGCAGAGCGCAGATCAGGTGCACATGGCAAAACATCCACGTGTGTGCAAGAAACGGATGTGGCAAGGAGCCAGGCCATGTGTGTGATTCCAGCAGTGATACGCTTGGTGATGGTTGGGTGTGTTGATAATAAACTTGAGACATGCAAGAAAGATGCAGTAACTCTATCTGCGTTTAACGGCTCTATTGCGTGCTCAGTGTGATCTACAGCCTCCACTCACGCAAATCCGCAAGGGCATTCAACATGACCAAGGGTGCAGACTCAATCTGGGTGGGCGTTCTCTGGGGAAGCTAGTCAGCCGTTGCCAACCCAACTGGCCCCACATAGCCTATTGCACCATATGCGGGGCGCGAAACACTTCAGCTACTGGCATTGCGCCAGGGTCCTCACAGTGGCCAGTGCAGCTACAGGGGGCTTCAGCCAGGGTTCTCCACAACTTATACAGCAACTGGGAGACAAAGCGCTGGCATCCTCATCCGTTACCCCTTCCCAGGTAACTTACGGGGATCACAGAACGGGTAGCATCAGCATGAGGCCGGATAAGATGACAACAGTAGTCGTGCCGACGAGGACTGACGCCACGCCAGGGAGGTTCTGCAGGGATAGGAGAATACCGGGGACTTCAGAGCTGTGTAAGAGTAGTAGCACTCTCCCCACCCAGCACCCAGCTCGTTTGTTTGGCCGACCCGTGCCATCCCGCGTCCGGCTTCACTGTACCATCTAGACCACTCCGGCACTGCACCGTATTCGCTTTTACATTGGCGGGCGAACAGAACGGTCATTAGGAGGCTAGGGTGCAGCGCCGCAGGCACGGTTAAAACCCGCCCCGAGCTACTTACAAGGACTATGCCGCCAGCGATTGCCGTCAGGGAAGAGCTGAAGGTGACGAGAAACGGGCAAGCCGACGGGGAGCTGATGAACGCGAGGCGGACCGAGGGGGAGAAGGAAGCGCCGCGTCAGGGACGGGGCACGACGCTCTGCGTGGGCGGCCGGGGGAATGGAGGACATCAGAGGGCGATAGGGCAATCGCAAGGCAGAATTCCTCTTATCATTTAAGGTGATACGTATTCACACAAGATCGATACGCAACCAGCTCCTATGTTCGAAACACGTCGATCCTGCCTCGTGCGTGCCAAGCTCCCCACGGAGATAAGGTCCAGCCTCAAACTGCCTATTTGCTGAGCATAGCCATTACACCGTCGCGACCCTTGCGGTGTAGGGGCATGGCCTCTGCACCTATTGCGCACCTCAAACGTGACGTCTTGGCCTCTTGCTGAAGAATGTTACGAGAAGAAGCCGCCACATGGTGCGGTCCGCCGGCCCTGAGCCATGGCCAAGTTCGAGGGGAAGCCCACACCTCCACACGCTCGCCGTCAGCATGTACACATCGATCTGAAGCGAAAAAGCATGTCGCACTGGCGCCTGCGTCCGGAAGCCGTCTGAGAGGCCCCTAACGGCCCCTAACGGCGTCCCCATTGGCGGGGTTCGCGTGCTGTGACAGGCTGTGAACCGCCCAGGTGGTACTGGCAACAGAAAACCTGTTGGCCAGCATAGCTCTAATCGCATCTCAAGGCCTTAAATCCTTCCCCGATGCGGCGACGTACAGCCCGGGTTGTACAACCCTCACCTCCCCCGCCCTGCACTCCCGTCCTACGTTGCCTTGAACTCGCCATCCAATTGAGTGCATCTCAATGCCAATGTACCACTTAAGGACATCACGACGGCATGCGCGTGCGGCTGCTCTGAAAGAGCCGTGCCATAGTTCTTACCCAACCGTATGCCTTCCCCTCTTTTTCTCGGGCTGCAGGAACATGCCACGCCTACCCGTGTGCTACGCAAGTCCTCTCCCGACGGGCTGCTCCTGGTTTGAGCGGCGATCGGGCTGCTTGTTAAGTGAGTGGGGTGCTGTGTGACCCCCGCCGGCTGCTAACCGTAACCTTAACTTCCGTTTCCGCACCTGAGTTTCCGTTTCCCTTTTCGTACATCCATCATGCCGCACAGGTAGAGGGCGCGCCACTGAGCTGGGATAATATCAGGTTTCAGCCAGTGTAACCGACCCTCTGACGACGGAGGCCAGGGAGATGCATGACCCATACGAGCGGCTCCTTGCCGTGTTACAGACGCGTCCAGTCACAAAAAGATGTGCTTAGTCCCGTCCGCCATGCACAACAAAACTGCATGTTGACACCCAACACTCCGTGCGGGTGTTGGTGTGCGCTCTCGCCGGTGGTTGCACATGCGCCCAGAAGGCATCCATGCGCCCCTCAAATCTTTTCTTCTCTTCTACCTATGATACAAAACTGCGGCTGCGCCACGTGTGCATCGCACTCCATAGGAGGCAAGGCGACCAAGGCACTCCGCGGACAAACACCGCCGTCCTCACATGACACGCTCCCATTCCAGCGCGCGTGCAACGGCCTTCAACCGACACGAGCTCCACTGTGGCGTGCGCGCCTCTCCGCGCCGTCACGCCACACAGCCTCCCGCTAGCAGAGCAGAGCAGTTTGCACAAGCAAAACCGCGCGGCCCCGAGCAGGCGGGTCGCTTAAAGGCGGTTGCGGAGGGCGCCGCCCTTGCCGTTCTCGCCGGTGGTCTGGGGACCCTTGGTGATGGGCAGCTGGGCGTCCTTCGCGCCCTTCAGGCCGTAGGTCGCAATGGCGGCAATGCCGGCTGCGAGAACGGACGCGAGCGGGGAAGGGCACGAGGCCTCAGCAGGTCGGTGACGTTAAATTGACATCCAGCGAGTGCTAGGCGAACCACAAGACCCGGAGTGACTCGCCCCGACGTAGCACACCATAGTCGAGGGGCCTTCCTCGGAGGTGCGCACCAAGGGAATGCATTACGCAGCGCGTACGGCAGCAATTTCACGTTGGCATCAATTACATGGGAGCTAACGCAGTGCGCAGGGTGCGCAGAACAGTCCGCGCCGCGGGTTTAAACAGGTGCTTAACAGGACGGCTGTCTCACGCGGTTCCCGCCTGTGTTGCGCAGACTAGCCCCACCCCGTCTCCCCGATCGGCAAGCACCGCGCAAGCACTTGAGGTGCGCAATGCCCTATGCCCAGCTAAGGCAAGTTCGCCGTGGTGACTGAACGGTCTAGACTAATCACAGCTCTTGGGAAGGGCGGCTTTCTTACTCCCGCCGACCATGGACAGTACATCGGTGCTCACTGAAAGGTTCAGCCCGCGCGCGGTTGCTCGTCGCGTTCACGCACTTGCCCTTCACCGTTCACAGTGTATTGAAGGCGCTCGCCTGGACACGTGTCATCCCTAGAAAACCCGCCATGCCCTCCGGCCCGGGACCTTAGCATCGTACCCAAGCCCCGCAGCGGCGCGGCACTCACTCAGGGCAACGAAGCCACGAAGGGCCTCGCGGCGGGACAGAATCTCGCCGGCCTGCAGGAAGAACTTGCTCTGGTTGTCCGGGTAGCGCTTCTTGTCGTCAACACCGTACAGGTCCCACGAGCCGGTGGTGTTCTCGAGGTCCTGCGAGGACGTGGGGGAAGGGGGGGGGGGAAGGATAAGACGCTTCGCGACCGTCGTGTCGCACGAGGTTCAACTGCGTCGCCTCAGTCCCGCTATCTGTACCCGTGCCAACGCAGACATAATAGCAGTACAAAACGGCAGGGCCGATGTAGGCTGCGATGGGCCCGGCCGTGGTAGCAATCAGACCCGCTGCACTTGCTGACCCTACGGCTGCGATCAGCCAACTCGGCCGCAAGCTTGAAATCAAACTCGCCTGCAGGTCGAAGTACCGCGACTGCTCGCCATACTTGGCCGACACACGCACAGCCCTGCACGCATCCGCCAGTCGCGCGTTAATGCTGCTGTCTGGGCACCGCTGATCGGCTTGCAAGGAGGGAAAAGCTTCTACTGAGCGCCACGTACTTGCGGGCCGCGACGCGGGGGCGCTGGGCAGCCACGCGGGCGCCGAGGACGGGGCGCTGGACAAGGGCGGCCATTGGTGCGGGCAGACGGTTGTGAACGAGGTGAAATGTCTCGTGGGTCGCACAACACCGGGCCAGGGCTCGGTGTGCAAGGAAACGCTGCATCTACATGTACGGCAAGAGATGTAGGGCCCGCCCGCAAACGCGCGCCACTCGCCAATTTCGGAATTGCCTGCCATAACAGTTTGCCTTAGAGATGGGTCGCCGTCGGGTGGGGCGCCGTCGGGGGCCATCGGGGCACGTCGGAGGCTCGCGCCAACGTGCGTGAGAGCAACGCTGCAGTCATCGTTGCACCCACTCTGTCCTCTTTATTTCTTGCCTTTGAATGGCTGCCGCTTGGCCCATCCCAAGCCTCGGTCCCGTGGGACACATGGGGACGTAGGTCAGGTATTGGAGGGCACCAGCGGTGATGAGGCAACCTTTTTTCTGCATGTCCATAACTTAGCAATCCAACTATGCCGTCAAAAAGAAGGCAAAGGGGACGCGAAAGCGTGGTACCGGCGAGCCAGGGCTTGCAGCAGATGGGCCCTGCCATTCAGAGCAGGGTGCATAACGCTTCCTCGCTCTCCTGGCTCACCACTGCTAGCCTTCGGTCGCACGGGCATGATGCTAGTCCTGACGGCGCGTCATGCTGCCCCCAGGAGCCCCAGGGGTCCTACGCAATTTCGTGAGCACCCCTGGGAGGCATCTGCGGCCGAGTACTTCCCGGTAAATTTGTCTATCTCAGCAGCTTTCATTTTCCGCAGCTGTCCGCAGCTGACACGCGGCCCAGAACTCCGGCGAATGTTGCGGAGGTATGAGTGTGACATCTAACATACGGACTCAAAATCTTAGTGCCAGCGCTGGCGGAGACCTTGGAGAGGCCACACACGGTTGGGTATCATAAAAGATCCACAAACGCTGCTACCTGCTATGTAGCGTGCAATCGCCCACCATGGTAAGGCTACTTCTGGTGGCTGCCTAGCTCCCCCGCACAGGTCCTATACCTTGATGCACTGTGGACCAGCCACGCTGCAGCTGATCCCCTGCTGGGTTCATACAACGCAGGCCGCATGTTCCCCCCTCGTTCTTCGGCGAGACAGTGACAATGACCCGCTCCCCAATTCAAAAATTCCCACCAATTCGTCCATGGCCCCCCCCCGGCTTTGACGGATGTGTAACCTGTAATCTTACAACTCGACCTTCTTAGCCAGACACGTTCAGCGCCAACTAGCCGCCCTCACCTTGTCAGTCAACGCACCAGCTGCCGTATGTGGCGGACTCACGGGACGCTACCGCCCACCAGCGAATGGGTTGCCCAACGCAGCAACCCAGACGGACGGACTTCACTGCCCACGCCTGACTGACTCGCTCGTAAGATTTGGGGCACCAGAATCGCCGTCATACAGGCGCCGGCATCAAAGTTCATGGAATCATAGAGCATGGCAGCTGGGTGCCAACGTCTCGGGCATTGGCACCCTGCTGACACCTTGACACCGTGCACACGGCCCGGCTGGCCCGGCTCCCAATGCACATGCGCGCCTGCGTGCCGAGCGGTCCAGTGCGCCCCCCATCGCTCCTAGACCCGCCCTGCACCCCTTCAGCGACCCATACCACACACGTGGCCCGCTGCAGGGCATGTGCGCACCCCCGCCATCAAGGTCACCACCGCACACAACTGCCGCACACACGTGGCTGACGTGGGCGCCATGACCTCTCTACACCTATGTGCCGGACGGAGTCCGAACACTGCGAAACCCCGAGCCAGCGCTCGCATCACTGGGCATGCACGCCCCAAACTGACTCCATCACATCCCCGAGCCAGGACCCTCAGCCGGCAACCTTGCTTCATTCGTTGGTAAATGTAGTTGCGATGCCCCAGCAGCAGCAGAACGCCTTCCCACGCGCAAGCCCACGAGCGCCGTGACGCTAAGGCCGCGATCCCTTTCGGCAACCACCACCGACCGCGGCATGGCACAATGGCGTGCCCTGGTTTGCCCCGTTCCCTTGCCACTGACAGAGCACCCTCCCCGCCTCCTGCCTCTGGACGCAACGCGCGCCCCGCGCATACCCGCCCGCCGCCGCCGACCCCCCTCACAGCATGAAGATGAGGTCGTTGTTGCGCACGCCATCTCCCACGTACAGCGCCCCCCACGTGAGCTCGTTGGCGGCATAGTAGAAGAAGTAGCCCGGCCACAGCAGTGATCGGACCTGGAGAGGTGGGGGAAGGGAGCGGGGCAGGGGAGGCCGTGGGTCAAGGGCAACCGTGTGTGTGGAGGGAGGGGGAGTTGAAGGGCGTGGGAGGCAGGAGCGGACCCTGGCGGCGGGAAAGGTCAGTGGATGCTCATGTACTCCATGCCGGCGGGCAGATGAGAGCGGAAGGGGCCCGTTGCTGCAGCTGCCCGCGGCGTGGCGCTGGGCGCCAAATACAGCAACGTAAGGACAGCATTAACCTGGAGACTGCCAACTCCGAGTCACCCGCCACGCCGGCCGGCGGGTATGTCAGGGCTATGCCGTGCCGACGGCCGCCCTCGGGGTGTTCCGCGGCGGCTCAAGCGGTATCCGCGTCATCTACTGTAGGGTGCTACGATGCCGTCGCTAAAGGCTTCCCGTCCATAACCCTTAACACAGCCCTATCCTTCCGCCCAGTGCACACCAGCTCAAGACCCGGTCACCGTCACAGCCCAGCTCTCAGCGACATTCCCCCACTGTCCCAGCGCCCCGGGCCGGTCACGGTCCTGTCATAAGCCCGTTGCTGGCAGACCCGTCCGCACGCAGCGGCACGCCCCTGACAAATCCCGCCGCTTCCACCCCTCTCCGCGCCCACCTGCGCCACCCCCTTGAACGCGTCGTACTGCACGGCCCACGTGCCGCGCAGGTCGTTGGCCAGCGTGACCCCGCTGCCGGGCTGCGCGGTGCGGTGCGCGTACGACTCGAGCTTCTCGGGGTAGGGGCAGCCCGCGAACAGGCGGTTGGGCACCACCTGGCTGGCGGCGTTGACGATGGTGGAGTTCTGGGGAAAGGGGAGTTGGGGGGCAGGGGCGGGGAGGGCGTTGAAAAGGAACTGTGGATCGAGCACCTGCTTAGGGTATCGTTCACTTGCAAAAAGGGTTGGGCGTGGGCCCCGCCCAGGGTCCCGCCTCCGGGTCTCTTTAGCCTCCTTGCATAGAAGGCGACAGTCTTATCGTGGGAGGAAGGGTTTGAGGACACACGATCGAAGTTGTGCAGACATCCAACAGTATGTACCCTGGCAACGCCACCACCGGCACAACAGGGGTGCGCACTCGTGCGAGTCCCTCATTTGACAAGCGGCCGGCTCCAGGCCTCATCATGGCCCGGCCGCAGATGCGTTACCCTCAGTCGGTCCGCAGATACCAGGCATTTCTGGGCCCGGAATAGTGGATGACGCGTGCAGCCGCGCGTGCTCCCGCCCCGGCGGTGCGCTCGGCTGTATCCCTCCCAAGAAAGCAAGACACCGCCTCGCGCCGGCTGTATTATGCGCCCACCCGTATACGAAGCATCCAACTGGCCGGCGGACCCGGGGCCGTGCGTATCCTTCGTCTCCAGATCCCTGCCCGCGACGCGGCGGCGAGCCTGCCACTCTTCGCTGCTGCTGATCCCGCCCACACACTCGGCCGTTTTCACCCATCCCAAACGCTACTGAGAATGCCTTCCAAACCCACTACCCCAAACGCCACCCCTTTTACCCGTTAGTACCCCTTCACCTCCCAGTGCCTCAGACCCCGATGCGCGCCTGCGCGCTGGCTGCAGTGGCTGCGACGGTCCTCACCGTGGGGATGATGGAGGTGGCCGCGGTGATAGAGTCCACCCGGTACCGCAGCACCGAGAGCTCCGGGATCTGAAACACCAGCGGCTTGACCTCCTCATCCGCGTCCGGCGACGGCTCCGGCGCGTTGGGGTCCTTCTCCTCCAGCTCGTAGTTCTTCGCTGCGTCCCCGCTGAGCTGCCCCTTGATGCGGGCCGCCCGCACCGCGGTCTCCCCGTCGACCGGCTGCAGGTCGCTCCAGCGTGCACCGTCCTGGCTGTAAAAGTACTTCGTCTCATACGTCACCACGCCCGCTTTACTCGTCGCAGTGTTGAACCCCTCCGCTATGAGGTAGTCCTGCAGCCACCAACGAGCATGCGTCATGTGAGTTAGGGGTTTCGATGCCTTGACAGGCCGTGTTCTGTGGCGTGCATGCCGCACCTTCCCGTTCAGCGCCGTTATCCGCCCCCATAGTGTGAGCGTCTTAAGACCAGCCTCAATTCGCTTGATGGGGATCGAATGATCCAGGGCCGCCTGCGCTGAATGAAGGAGCGTCAAGCATGGGTTGACGCGGCCTTTCTAGAGTGACGCTGCACACCTGCTGTTCGGCTGGCAGCACAGCGCCACAGCTAGCTAGGTACTTAAGGACTAGAGTAATGTTGGGCTCGAGTTGCACCATGATGCTTCGCTGTTTGCTACGCGGCTCGGTGAAAATACTAGATAATTGGCTTTGTTCGCTGTGCAGCTCGTTTAGGTGCTCGGTACTCGTGACAACTGGGCGTATGCAGGCAATGCCTCCTGTTCGAAGGTCGGGTCAAAAGTACGGCTCCAACCACCACCCACCTCCCACCACATGAACAATCCAAAGTGCCGAAATCGGCAATAAACTCCGAATGCCTGGAAGCCGCGGGTTGCATCATGTCCATACACGCCTCCTGACATGCGCGCCATCCGCATGTCCAGCACTGACACTTGACGGAGTACTGACTCTTGATGCGGCTTGGCAGCGGCGCTGTAGCATCCAGCTGCGCCCGTAAAGTGGCGGCCATCCCCCCGTCGGCAAGTGCGGCTGCCGCCCACCGCGGGCGCCGCCCCTCCCAGGGGGCGTCTACCCGCCTGCCTAGTCCACTCCACCCACGCCATAGCGACACCTCGCCTTCCCCCACGCCGTGCGTGTCTGTCGATGAACGTGGGGTAAGGACTCCGCCTTAACCTCCACCTCATCGTCATGATCAAACTCACGTGCAACCTATATCAGGACCGACTTCAGTTAACGTGATAAGCCTTGCTGGAGCTGTGGCTCGCTCGCAGGTGACACCACCCTTGCCGGCGGGCGAGGACCCAGAGCATCACAGCGCGAGTAAACATGCAGTCGTCGGGTTCAGGCAGCTGCGTCCGTGCCAGCGCCCAGTGCCCATGGCCGCCTCCTTCGTCATGCCCCGTTCCCCTGGTTCCCCGCTCCCGGCTGCGACCTCGTCACGAAGGCCAGGTCCCGGTCGGGCGGCCCCCCCGCAGGCCTCCAAGGGGAGGGCGTGAGCGGCGTCGCGCCTCGCGCCAGGCGGCAGGTGGTGGACAGGAACGCCACATACGCCGGCTCCCGGGCGAACATGTCGGGTGGGGGCGGCCGGCCCGGGCGCACGTACTCGGCAGACACCCTGACACGCAGCGGGAGGGGGGCCGCGGGAGGGGGAGGGGGATGGGCGGGGTGTCGCGCGAGCGTGCAGGGGCAGTGGAGATACGCGGGAGCAGGCGCAGCAGAGCTCGCAGGGGCTGCCGTGGGAAGAAGAGCTGAAGGGAGGGGGAGAGGACGAGGCTCACCAAGCAGCCTGCGCGCTGGAGCAACGTGGCGACACGACCGGGGGAAGCCTGCTGCAACCCCCACACCACCGCCAGCAGCGCCAGCTCCCTTGCAGCGGGGCGCAGCGGACCCCGCCCCCGCCCCCACCCCCAGCCAGCCCGCACCTCTCCAGCAGCTCCATCATGCGCTGCACGTACTCGTCGTCCCGCCACATGCGGAACACCATCAAGCCCTTGGTCGCGGAGCTGGGGGAGGGAGTTGAAGGGAGCATTCTTTGATGGAGGAAGACACGGCCAGCGCACAGCCTCCCGATGCCGGGCAGTAACGGGGAGGACTAATGAAGCGGACGCGGGGGAACCCGCCGCATACATGCAACCCCACCGGGAGAGGGCATCAAGCTAAAGCGACGGGGAAGCCAGAGGGGAGCCCAACGCCGTGAGCGCGGTTGCCCGCCCGCCTTGCCACATGATTTGCCGTACGCTTCCAAGAA
Organism: Gonium pectorale; assembly: GCA_001584585.1. NCBI lineage: Eukaryota > Viridiplantae > Chlorophyta > Chlorophyceae > Chlamydomonadales > Volvocaceae > Gonium > Gonium pectorale. The sequence continues at coordinate 3,061,377 of LSYV01000007.1, read as the reverse complement.
AACGGCCCTCCCCGCTCCTCCCCGCCCAGCCGCGGTGCGTACCACGTGCCCCAGCGGCTAGCTGGCGGCAGCCGCTGTCCTCGCCCCGCCCGCGTCAGCCGCCACACCGTGTCGCGTGTGCATCGTGACGCGACCAGGTCCCTGGCGCACCCCACCCCCCGCTGCGCGATGGTCCCTCCTCGACCGGCCCCTGGCGCCGCACGCGGTGGGCCACGCACCGCGATACGATGAGCCCCGAGGCGCACCCCGCCGCCGCCATGTGCATCTGCACCTGCGGCACCCACAACGGGGGCACGGCGCGGCGGGGGCCCGGGTCGCTGAGCACCAGCTCGCTCACCAGACGGCCCTTGCCGCCGCGCCGGACCTGGCAGGCGGCGGGGGAGCGGAAGGGGGAGCGGAAGGGGGAGCGGAAGGGGGAGCGAAAAGGGGAGCGGAAGGGGAAGTGGGGTGGGGTGGGGGTAAGCGGGGGTTAGGGTGGCAGTTACGGGGATGTAGACGCGAGTAACCGGCGGGCCCGCCAGCAGTGTTGTCCGGCGGTTCGCGAGTTTGTTGCGCCGCTGGGGCCAGACGCAGCAGCGCAGCGCAGCGCAGCGCAGGTGGGGGGGCATGTAGCGGCCGGCGCCGGCAGACCGCGTGGGGCTGCGGGGTGGGATCCGGGGTATGCGGGCCCCAGTGCCCCACTGCGCGGCGGCGTCAACGGCAGCGAGCACCTGGAAGCTGCTGGCTGCCCGCCCGGGGCCCGGGGCCCGCACCTCGCCGTGCACCCCACGCAGCCGCCGCAGCCCGCACCTGCCGCATTCCGAATGGGCACGTGCTCTTCACTTCCACCACCTCCCGCACCATCGCCGCAGTTGCTGCCGTCGGAGGGGGCGGATCCCCGCATGTCCGGCCCGGCCCAGTAGCACCAGTGCCGTCGACGCCAATGGCAACGGCGGCGCCGCAGCCGCAGCACGTCTCCGCACCCAGCCGTGCGGGCCCGATCCCGTGCCCGCGCCCGCCTGCTTCGTCCGAACCATCCGGCCTGCTCGGTGCAGGAGTTTGGCTCCCGCCGCAGCCTTCGGCCCCACCCCCGGCTGCCGTCGCTCCGCAGCGGCCACACAGCAGCAGCAGCGGCCGGTCGCTCTCAAGTGCAGCCGCCAGAAGCGCGGAGCCGGGGCCGGGGCCGGGGAGCCGAGCCGCCGTCGCGCCGAGGGCGGCTGAGGTGGCGGATGCGGCAAGTTCTGCCGCTTCCGCTTCCGCTGCTGACCGGCGTGCTGCCTCCGCCAGCGCCCATGCGGCAGTCGCGGCCTTCCCGAGCGGTGCTGGCAGCCCCGGGGCCTCGCTTGGCGTTGCCGGCTGCTCAAGCAAGCCGTCGCCGCCGGCATCACCGCCTTCACACTGCTCACTTGCCCCCGCTGAGCCGCCCTCTCGCGCTCCCCTGTCCGTGCCTTGCCCGGGGCGCACCCCACTGCTAGCCGCAAGTAACAAGGCATCCTCCTCCTCTGTGCCCGCTTCGCTGAGCTGGTGCTCCGACTCCGGGTCCCTATCTTCGGCCTCTTCCCATTCCTCGTCTTCGTGGCCCTCTTGGCCCGCGTCCGGCTCGTCGCTCCCCGACTTGCCGTCGCCGTCGCCGTCCGCGCCTTCCCCCGGGTCAATCGGGACCCGCGACAGGAGCCACGCCAGGGCGGCCCGCAGCTGGTCCGCCTGGGGTGGGGTCAGGAGGGGCCCGGGCCCAGGGTCCGGGGGATCAAGATAGGATGGGGCGTCCAGCATGCGGGCTGCGGGTGGCGGGTGGCGGGCTGCGGGCGGCACAACGGTTGCGGAGTGTGCGGCAGCCGAGCCGGCATGCGGGCGACAGCCCAGGTCAGGCGGCGCCTCGCTCCGAGAGCATCGCACTACTCGCGTCCTGCCCCGCCACGGGCAGCTCAGGCTGGTAACCCGACCTGCCCAGCCGCCGACGCAGCTGTGGCGCTTGCACGCGCTCCGACTGGCCGGGGCCGGGGCCGGGGCCGAGAGGGGCACCGCCGTGCCGCTCACCGCCTCGCCCTCCTACCCCGCAGCCCAACATCCGAAGGGCGCCAACTGCCAACCGCCAACCGCAAGGGCAGGTCGCAACGCAGCGTACAATTCGTCTGCTTTCCGCAGCCCCAGCATGCCGGCCCGCCAAACCTGCCTGCTGCCGCCGCGCCGTCGCCGTCGCCGCAGCCGTCAACAGCGCCTCGGTGCCCTGTGGCGTTCCGCCTCTCCCTCCCTCGCTCTCCTCAGCCTCGCGCCGCTCCCCCTCGGGTTGCTGGAGGGCCGACTGCAGCAGCACCATCCCGGGGGCTGCCTCCCCACCGGCTGCTGCCCGGCCCCATTCCGTCCCGGCGCCGGGGTCAGCGGGGCCAGGGGCAAGGTGTGTGCGATGATGGCGTCCGGGGAGGCGGCCAGCGGGGGCAGCGCAGGCCAGCGGGCGGTGGCGGCGGGAGGCGGGTAGCACAGCCCCACCTGGTGGCGGGAGGGCGGGGCGTGCGCAAAGGCAAAAGTGCCTGGCCCGCAACCGCGCCTGAAGGGGCCGCAGCCAGCAGTCATCCAGGGCTTCGCAGCGCGGGCGCCCAGACCGCGCCACCCGGCAGACCCCCTCCGCCTCCCCAGCCCCCGCGCCCTCCTCTCTGTTCCCGGCTCCCGCCCTGCCCACCTCGTGCAACCGCGAGCCCGGGAACATCTGCAGCAGCGCCGCCAGCGCCGCGCCCTCTGCCGCCTTGCCCCACGCGCAGCGCACGCCCACCAGCCCGCCGCCCGACAGCGCGGCGGCGCAGCGGCGGTAGCGGCCGCACGGCGACCCGTCGTCTGGGGGGCCCCCCTCCGCCTCTGCCTCCGCCTCCGCCGACCCATCCTGCCCTGCGCATGGTCACGAATGCGAATGCGCGCGCAGTCAACAGCAACCCCCCCAACGCAATGGGCCAAGCGCAGACACGCAGCGACGTACCACAGTGCCTCCCCTCCTTGACCCCCTCACCCTGCCGCTGCCGTTGCCGCTGCCGCTGCAGCGCTTGCTCCATGTCCGCCAGCGCCCGCTGCCGCGTCTCCTCCTCCGCCCGCGGACCAAGCGGCGGAGGCAGTGGGTGCGGCGCGCGCAGGTGGTTCCAGGCAGCCAGCAGCGGCGCGTGGCTGCTCTGGGGTCCCGATGGCGGGCGGGGCACGGGGGAGCCGGGCGTTGGTGCGGCCGCGGGGGTCATCACAGTACTTGGGGCCCGAGCCCACGGCGCAGTGCACGAAGCCGCCGCGCCGGGGCACGTGTGGACAGATGCTGGACGGTTGATGCCGGACGGAGGCGACAATGGGGCCCACCGTGCGGCGGCGCCCGCGGTCTTGTGTGGCTCATCAGCAGGGCCCCTTCCTGCCCGTGGGCCCACCGCAGGGACGCAAGCTCGCACCTGTCGTTGACACCAGGCTGAGCCCCGCCCTCCAGACCCTCGTGCCGCCCTCCCTCACGCGGCGTCCGCACGCTGCCTGCTCCGCTACTGCCTCCTCCTCCTCCTCCTCCTCCTCCTCATCCCGCACCGCACCGCACCACACCGGACGACCGGAGCCGCGCCGCACCTCGTTCCGCCCGCCCAGCTGCCTGGCCGCGCGCGGCTCCCGCAGCCCGAGCGCCTCCTTGAGCAGCCCCGTGCTCAGCAGCCCCGGGTGCAGGGCGGCCCAGGCGGCGGACTCCTGGCGGAGGTACCTGGCGGCGGGAGGTGACCCGACGGCGCCGGTGGGGGTGGGAAGCCGGGCAAGGTGCAGTTCGGGGCAGGTCTCGGAGGAGAAGGGGGGGGGCACGGGCGGGGGACGGGAGTGGTACCGCAGTCAGGTGGCCTGGCAGCCGGCACGGAGGAGGGCCCCACCTGGCGAGGGCGGCGCTGGGCAGCGGCATCAGCTGCTCCGCCTCCGGCAGCCCCACAAAGCGGGGAGTGGCCCGCAGCTGCTCCATGGACACGTGGCCCCAAAACAGGTTGGGCACGGGGCCGGAGGCGGCGCCACCGCGGCCCCCGCCCCCGCCCCACCCGCTGGCCCGGCCCGGCGCGGGCGCAGGCCCTCGCGCGGCCTCCGCGTTGGCGGCCTGGCTGCCCTCGGCGCCATTCGGCCGCTTCTTCTTGGCCTTGCGCCCCTGCGCCGTCTTCTTGCGGGCCATGTATGGGAATACGGGCGGTGCGGTGCCACGTGCCGAAAGTATTTCTATAATCTCATTGTGGATTGCGCTGGGATGTTTTTGCCGCTCGTTGGGTATGTGTCGTATGCGCGGGTCGTTGCTCGGCCCGAGCCCCGTAGTCCCGACCTCACTTCCGGCACGAGAGTGAAGGATCGCTAGCGGCCAAGCCCGAAACAGAGATCATAGTGGTTACGATGCCCCGTGAGTAGGAGCTTGCACGGGTATTGGTCCGGACTGCTTTCCTGCCTTAGGACCAATAGTAGGGCCCGAGGCAACGCAACGAAATGTCGGCTGCAAAGGGCTCCGAGCCCTATGTTTCGTCCGCATCGCTGCTGGAGACGGCCAAGCGCTACCTCACGCGGACAAAGTCTCAGGAGCTGCTCATCCGATGCGCGACGCTAATCTTCATCTACCTGCTGGCGTTCTGCATCCGCTTGGTGCGCCGATTCCGCTCAGATCATGCGTGCGTGTCCAAGTCCGGCATGCGATCACTCTTCCTGGAATGGTCCTTACATGGATCACTTTATGCTGCTAGTTCTATCCACTGTGGCTGGCATCGCGGGCCTGCCGACCCTCGCCCCGCCCTGCCCCCGCATCACGGTGCTCCCCGCAGTTCTCGGTGCTGCGCTACGAGAGCGTCATCCACGAATTCGACCCCTACTTCAACTATCGCAGCACCATCAAACTGGTGCAGGACGGCTTCTATGAGTTCTGGAATTGGTTTGACGCGGACTCGTGGCACCCGCTGGGGCGCGTGGTGGGCGGGACCGTGTACCCCGGCCTCATGTTCACGGCCGCCATCCTCTACAAGATCTCAAACTTCCTCACCGCGTGCATCAAGTTGAGGGACATCTGCGTCTTCACAGCGCCCTTCTTTGCGGGGAACACGGTGCGTGGTGGTGGTGGCTGCGGTGGTGGCGGTGTGTACATCGGTGTAGGGTTTTTGTAACGGCGAGGCGACGGAGTGGGAGGAGGCTGCGCGTTTTGCGGTGCGCGGGCGTCTTGGTAGGTGCGCCCCGCTTCCATGCCTCCATGCCTCCATGCACTCGCCGCGACCTTGCAGGTGCCCGCCCTGCCGTCTCCCGCCCTGCCGTCACCCGCCCTGCCGTCCCCGTCCCGCGCCCACGCCCTCATGTGCCCCGCCCCGCCCTGCCCGCGCTCCCCCCAGGCCCTGATTGCGTACCTGTTTGGCAAGGAGCTCAAGGACGCGGAGACTGGCTTGGTGGCGGCGGCCCTCATGGCCATCGTGCCGGGTGGGCAGGGATGGCGCAGGGTGGGAGGAGGGGCAGGGTAGGAAGAGGGCCAATCTCGCCAGGCAGGGCAAGAGGGACTTGAAAGGATGGTGTGAGCGGCACTGGGGGGGCGGTGTGAGCGGCACTGGGGGGCGGTGTGAGCGGCACTGGGGGGCGGAGGGGCCTGTAGCGCAGGAAGTGTAGGGAGCTTGGGGACCGACAGCTGACGGGCTCGTTGAGACTGGCGGCAACCGGGCGTGCAAGACGTTTGCAGGCGGCCAGCAG